>JAXIVJ010020268.1:0-12534 GCA_036785665.1 Chirona hameri
GTGTCAGTCAGACAGTGCGTCAGTCGGTTAAGTGTCCGTCAGACAGTGCGTCAGTCGGTTAAGTGTCCGTCAGACAGTGCGTCAGTCGGTTAAGTGTCCGTCAGACAGTGCGTCAGTCGGTTAAGTGTCCGTCAGACAGTGCGTCAGTCGGTTAAGTGTCCGTCAGACAGTGCGTCAGACCGTTAAGTGTCCGTCAGACAGTGCGTCAGACCGTTAAGTGTCCGTCAGACAGTCAGTCAGTCGGTTAAGTGTCCGTCAGACAGTCCGTCAGTCGGTTGAGTGTCCGTCAGACAGTGCGTCAGTCGGTTAAGTGTCCGTCAGACAGTCCGTCAGTCGGTTAAGTGTCCGTCAGACAGTGCGTCAGTCGGTTAAGTGTCCGTCAGACAGTGCGTCAGTCGGTTAAGTGTCCGTCATACAGTGCGTCAGTCGGTTAAGTGTCCGTCAGACAGTGCGTCAGTCGGTTAAGTGTCCGTCAGACAGTGCGTCAGTCCGTTAAGTGTCCGTCAGACAGTCCGTCAGTCGGTTAAGTGTCCGTCAGACAGTGCGTCAGTCGGTTAAGTGTCCGTCAGACAGTGCGTCAGTCGGTTAAGTGTCCGTCAGACAGTGCGTCAGTCGGTTAAGTGTCCGTCAGACAGTGCGTCAGTCGGTTAAGTGTCCGTCAGACAGTGCGTCAGTCGGTTAAGTGTCCGTCAGACAGTCCGTCAGTCGGTTAAGTGTCCGTCAGACAGTGCGTCAGTCGGTTACCCTATTTGTAACAGGCTCCTGGCTACCCCTATTTGTAACAGGGGGGGGGGGGGCGGATTCCGCCCCCCGAAGATCTCGAGATCTACCCGTCAGATTTTCAAAAATAAGACGGTGTTTACTTCCCCTCAACACGATCTACATTTCTAAGTAATACAAAATCTAAATTTTGGATAGGGGGGCAACAGGGGGGCAAAAACTACAAATTGTAGTGGTATTTTTGATCCAACATAGCTTTCATGTTTATCGACCGATTTTAACACAACTAATAGGAATCGATAGAGATTGAATTGGAAATTGATATATGATGGTGAAGTTTGAAAATTCAAAAATCATAGGCGTGTGCAGGTCACTCAATATGGGGGGTGAAGTTAATGCGTAACAAAACCATTTTTTGATGTTGTTTTTTTGATAAATGAAATGGTATGTGATTTTGACATTGGAAAAACTGTTATAAATCATATCTTTTTGCCATAGGCGGTACCAGGTTAGTGAAAAGGGAGGTCAAATTGGGAAAAAATATTAACCGCAGACAAGTTGCTACCCAGCACTATAAATATGTTACTGATCGTAGATAGTACCTTTTTGCATGTTGTACTTCATCATAGGCGTATCCAGGATGCACACTGGGGCGGCACAAGACCTTTTGATAAGTATATTATCCGCTATTATGATACTAACTAGTCAACAGTGACTATTTCACTACAACTTCAATTAATATTGCTTACCCCCCTTTTTAACCTACCTGGACTCGCCTATTATCTTATAATCGTTCGTAGAGTAGCCTGTGGTGCGTGATTCATTCGAAAACTGCAGTATGTTATGTCATTGTACGCCCATACCTCTTAGTTCCCTTGCAATAATATGACCCCTTTCTTCCATTCCTGAGCGCGCCTCTGCCAAAAGTGACTTTATTCCCTTTTCTGGCCTCATATGTGCATATATCATTATAAGCTAAACGTATATTGCGCCGTTATGGCTGGCATATCGTCATCACCATGCCAGTCACCCCCCTTTTCATGTGCCTGAACACGCCCCTGAAACTCTATATGCAATAAATTATGAAAATAATGGAAGCAGAAGCTATCTTTTACATCTTGATAGCTATAAATGTCCCTTACATCGCTATATTGGCGTCCCGCCAAGCATTTAATACTTCCTGGACACCCCCCCCCCCTTTTCAAGCCCCTGAACCCGCCTCTGCCATGCAATTTTTATGATATTTCATTAACATCAACTCATTTGCACTTGTTGCAATCACCGTTAACCGGTGTAACGCTTTCATACTTGAGGCAGTTAGGAAGAAACCAGTGAAGGTCGCATTTCCGTATTATCGCCAAATGTCGCCTCCGAACCCACCCAAAACTGTGCCCTGGAACCGCCTCTGTTCAGGTTAAGAACTCAAAATTTTGACTCCAAATGCGGTATTCAATTCTATGAAAAGTCCCAAAATTTCATGGGCCTGCTCCCAGCCGTTCTGGAGATATCTGCGAAAAACATGAGGGGGGGGGGGGCGGAATCCGCCCCCCCCCCCTGTTACAAATAGGGTTAAGTGTTCGTCAGACAGTGCGCCAGTCGGTTAAGTGTCCGTCTCAGTCGGTTAAGTGTTCGTCAGACAGTGCGTCAGTCGGTTAACTGGACCGGTGACGGATATCAGTGACGCTGCCGTAGCACCAAGTGAGCTGCCGCAAAAACACTGACGTTTTCGTCATGGTTGACGAAACTTGACGTTTATTAGTTCCATGTTTAGCAACAAAAAGGCTTAGCTTATACCGAGGTACAGCAGCAGGTGCTGTATTCTGCAGCAGGTACAGCAGAAGGTGCTGTATTCTGCAGCAGGTACAGCAGCAGGTGCTGTATTCTGCAGCAGGTACAGCAGCACCTGCTGCAGCAGGTACAGCAGCAGGTGCTGTATTCTGCAGCAGGTACAGCAGCACCTGCTGCAGCAGGTACAGCAGCAGGTGCTGCAGCAGGTACAGCAGCAGGTGCTGTATTCTGCAGCAGGTACAGCAGCACCTGCTGCAGCAGGTACAGCAGCAGGTGCTGTATTCTTCTGGGTGGAGTCTATCTGGACAGAAATCGGCATAGCAAACAACAAAGCAGTGCTGCAGTTTGCTCTTTCTACCGTCCTCCATCTAAAACGGTTGCCGAATTCGACGCAGACCTGCACGAACTTGAAACCAAGTGCAGAGTGCACTCAGTCGATACAACGGCCTGGCAGTATTTACAGGAGACCTAAGCTGCAACATGAACGATAGGAACGGCCGTGGTGACAAACTGTTACAGCCATTGTCGCGGTACAATCTGCACTGCAGTGTATCAGGCGGGGCTCGGTAACGCACAGACCAGTCTCATCACTGCTGCACCAGTATATCAGGCGGGGCTCGGTAACGTACAGACCAGCCTCATCAGGCGGGGCTCGGTAACGTACAGACCAGCCTCATCGCTCGGTAACGTACAGACCAGCCTCATCGCTGCTGGACTGCAGTGTATCAGGCGGGGCTCGGCAACGTACAGACCAGCCTCATCGCTCGGTAACGTACAGACCAGCCTCATCAGGGGGGCTCGGTAACGTACAGACCAGCCTCATCGCTGCTGCACCAGTGTATCAGGTGGGGCTCGGTAACGTACAGACCAGCCTCATCAGGGGGGCTCGGTAACGTACAGACCAGCCTCATCGCTGCTGCACCAGTGTATCAGGCGGGGCTCGGTAACGTACAGACCAGCCTCATCGCTGCTGCACCAGTGTATCAGGCGGGGCTCGGTAACGTACAGACCAGCCTCATCGCTGCTGCACCAGTGTATCAGGCGGGGCTCGGTAACGTATAGACCAGCCTCATCGCTGCTGCACCAGTGTATCAGGCGGGGCTCGGTAACGTATAGACCAGCCTCATCGCTGCTGCACCAGTGTATCAGGCGGGGCTCGGTAACGTATAGACCGGCCTCATCGCTGCTGCACCAGTGTATCAGGCGGGGCTCGGTAACGTATAGACCGGCCTCATCGCTGCTGCACCAGTGTATCAGGCGGGGCTCGGTAACGTATAGACCAGCCTCATCGCTGCTGCACCAGTGTATCAGGCGGGGCTCGGTAACGTATAGACCAGCCTCATCGCTGCTGCACCAGTGTATCAGGCGGGGCTCGGTAACGTATAGACCAGCCTCATCGCTGCTGCACCAGTGCATCAGGCGGGGCTCGGTAACGTATAGACCGGCCTCATCGCTGCTGCACCAGTGTATCAGGCGGGGCTCGGTAACGTATAGACCGGCCTCATCGCTGCTGCACCAGTGTATCAGGCGGGGCTCGGTAACGTATAGACCAGCCTCATCGCTGCTGCACCAGTGTATCAGGCGGGGCTCGGTAACGTATAGACCAGCCTCATCGCTGCTGCACCAGTGTATCAGGCGGGGCTCGGTAACGTATAAACCAGCTTCATCGCTGCTGCACCAGTGTATCAGGCGGGGCTCGGTAACGTACAGACCAGCCTCATCGCTGCTGCACCAGTGTATCAGGCGGGGCTCGGTAACGTACAGACCAGCCTCATCAGGGGGGCTCGGTAACGTACAGACCAGCCTCATCGCTGCTGGACTGCAGTGTATCAGGCGGGGCTCGATAACGTATAGACCAGCCTCATCGCTCGGTAACGTACAGACCAGCCTCATCGCTGCTGGACTGCAGTGTATCAGGCGGGGCTCGATAACGTATAGACCAGCCTCATCGCTCGGTAACGTATAGACCAGCCTCATCGCTGCTGCACCAGTGTATCAGGAGGGGCTCGGTAACGTACAGACCAGCCTCATCGCTGCTGCACCAGTGTATCAGGCGGGGCTCGGTAACGTACAGACCAGCCTCATCAGGGGGGCTCGGTAACGTACAGACCAGCCTCATCGCTGCTGGACTGCAGTGTATCAGGCGGGGCTCGATAACGTATAGACCAGCCTCATCGCTCGGTAACGTACAGACCAGCCTCATCGCTGCTGGACTGCAGTGTATCAGGCGGGGCTCGATAACGTATAGACCAGCCTCATCGCTCGGTAACGTATAGACCAGCCTCATCGCTGCTGCACCAGTGTATCAGGCGGGGCTCGATAACGTATAGACCAGCCTCATCGCTGCTGCACCAGTGTATCAGGCGGGGCTCGGTAACGTACAGACCAGCCTCATCGCTGCTGCCACCAGTGTATCAGGCGGGGCTCGGTAACGTACAGACCAGTCTCATCGCTGCTGCACCAGTGTATCAGGCGGGGCTCGGTAACGTACAGACCAGCCTCATCGCTGCTGCACCAGTGTATCAGGCGGGGCTCGGTAACGTACAGACCAGCCTCATCAGGGGGGCTCGGTAACGTATAGACCAGCCTCATCGCTGCTGCACCAGTGTATCAGGCGGGGCTCGGTAACGTACAGACCAGTCTCATCGCTGCTGCACCAGTGTATCAGGCGGGGCTCGGTAACGTACAGACCAGCCTCATCGCTGCTGCACCAGTGTATCAGGCGGGGCTCGGGTAACGTATAGACCAGCCTCATCGCTGCTGCACCAGTGTATCAGGCGGGGCTCGGTAACGTATAGACCAGCCTCATCGCTGCTGCACCAGTGTATCAGGCGGGGCTCGGTAACGTACAGACCAGCCTCATCGCTGCTGCACCAGTGTATCAGGCGGGGCTCGGTAACGTACAGACCAGCCTCATCGCTGCTGCACCAGTGTATCAGGCGGGGCTCGGTAACGTACAGACCAGCCTCATCGCGGCTGCACCAGTGTATCAGGCGGGGCTCGGTAACGTATAGACCAGCCTCATCGCGGCTGCACCAGTGTATCAGGCGGGGCTCGGTAACGTACAGACCAGTCTCATCGCTGCTGCACCAGTGTATCAGGCGGGGCTCGGTAACGTACAGACCAGCCTCATCGCTGCTGCACCAGTGTATCAGGCGGGGCTCGGTAACGTACAGACCAGCCTCATCACTGCTGCACCAGTGTATCAGGCGGGGCTCGGTAACGTATAGACCGGCCTCATCAGGCGGGGCTCGGTAACGTATAGACCAGCCTCATCGCTGCTGCACCAGTGTATCAGGCGGGGCTCGGTAACGTACAGACCAGTCTCATCACTGCTGCACCAGTGTATCAGGCGGGGCTCGGTAACGTATAGACCAGCCTCATCGCTGCTGCACCAGTGTATCAGGCGGGGCTCGGTAACGTACAGACCAGTCTCATCACTGCTGCACCAGTGTATCAGGCGGGGCTCGGTAACGTATAGACCAGCCTCATCGCTGCTGCACCAGTGTATCAGGCGGGGCTCGGTAACGTACAGACCAGCCTCATCGCTGCTGCACCAGTGTATCAGGCGGGGCTCGGTAACGTACAGACCAGTCTCATCACTGCTGCACCAGTGTATCAGGCGGGGCTCGGTAACGTATAGACCAGCCTCATCGCTGCTGCACCAGTGTATCAGGCGGGGCTCGGTAACGTATAGACCAGCCTCATCAGGCGGGGCTCGGTAACGTACAGACCAGCCTCATCGCTGCTGCACCAGTGTATCAGGCGGGGCTCGGTAACGTATAGACCAGCCTCATCGCTGCTGCACCAGTGTATCAGGCGGGGCTCGGTAACGTACAGACCAGCCTCATCGCTGCTGCACCAGTGTATCAGGCGGGGCTCGATAACGTACAGACCAGTCTCATCACTGCTGCACCAGTGTATCAGGCGGGGCTCGGTAACGTACAGACCAGCCTCATCAGGCGGGGCTCGGTAACGTACAGACCAGTCTCATCAGGGGGGCTCGGTAACGTACAGACCAGCCTCATCGCTGCTGCACCAGTGTATCAGGCGGGGCTCGGTAACGTATAGACCAGCCTCATCAGGGGGGCTCGGTAACGTACAGACCAGCCTCATCGCTCGGTAACGTACAGACCAGCCTCATCAGGGGGGCTCGGTAACGTACAGACCAGCCTCATCGCTGCTGCACCAGTGTATCAGGCGGGGCTCGGTAACGTACAGACCAGCCTCATCAGGCGGGGCTCGGTAACGTACAGACCAGCCTCATCAGGCGGGGCTCGGTAACGTACAGACCAGCCTCATCAGGCGGGGCTCGGTAACGTACAGACCAGCCTCATCAGGCGGGGCTCGGTAACGTACAGACCAGCCTCATCGCTGCTGGACCAGTGTATCAGGCGGGGCTCGGTAACGTACAGACCAGCCTCATCAGGCGGGGCTCGGTAACGTACAGACCAGCCTCATCAGGGGGGCTCGGTAACGTATAGACCAGCCTCATCGCTCGGTAACGTACAGACCAGCCTCATCGCTGCTGCACCAGTGTATCAGGCGGGGCTCGGTAACGTACAGACCAGCCTCATCGCTGCTGCACCAGTGTATCAGGCGGGGCTCGGTAACGTACAGACCAGCCTCATCGCTGCTGCACCAGTGTATCAGGCGGGGCTCGGTAACGTACAGACCAGCCTCATCAGGCGGGGCTCGGTAACGTATAGACCAGCCTCATCGCTGCTGCACCAGTGTATCAGGCGGGGCTCGGTAACGTACAGACCAGTCTCATCGCTGCTGCACCAGTGTATCAGGCGGGGCTCGGTAACGTACAGACCAGCCTCATCGCTGCTGCACCAGTGTATCAGGCGGGGCTCGGTAACGTACAGACCAGCCTCATCGCTGCTGCACCAGTGTATCAGGCGGGGCTCGGTAACGTATAGACCAGCCTCATCAGGGGGGCTCGGTAACGTACAGACCAGTCTCATCGCTGCTGCACCAGTGTATCAGGCGGGGCTCGGTAACGTACAGACCAGCCTCATCAGGCGGGGCTCGGTAACGTACAGACCAGTCTCATCGCTGCTGCACCAGTGTATCAGGCGGGGCTCGGTAACGTATAGACCAGCCTCATCAGGGGGGCTCGGTAACGTACAGACCAGTCTCATCGCTGCTGCACCAGTGTATCAGGCGGGCTCGGTAACGTATAGACCAGCCTCATCGCTCGGTAACGTACAGACCAGCCTCATCGCTCGGTAACGTACAGACCAGCCTCATCAGGCGGGGCTCGATAACGTACAGACCAGCCTCATCGCTGCTGCACCAGTGTATCAGGCGGGGCTCGGTAACGTACAGACCAGCCTCATCGCTGCTGCACCAGTGTATCAGGCGGGGCTCGATAACGTACAGACCAGTCTCATCAGGCGGGGCTCGGTAACGTATAGACCAGCCTCATCGCTGCTGCACCAGTGTATCAGGCGGGGCTCGGTAACGTACAGACCAGCCTCATCGCTGCTGCACCAGTGTATCAGGCGGGGCTCGGTAACGTACAGACCAGCCTCATCGCTCGGTAACGTACAGACCAGCCTCATCGCTCGGTAACGTACAGACCAGCCTCATCGCTGCTGCACCAGTGTATCAGGCGGGGCTCGGTAACGTACAGACCAGCCTCATCGCTCGGTAACGTACAGACTAGCCTCATCGCTGCTGCACCAGTGTATCAGGCGGGGCTCGGTAACGTACAGACCAGCCTCATCGCTCGGTAACGTACAGACCAGCCTCATCGCTCGGTAACGTACAGACCAGCCTCATCGCTGCTGCACCAGTGTATCAGGCGGGGCTCGGTAACGTACAGACCAGCCTCATCGCTCGGTAACGTACAGACCAGCCTCATCGCTGCTGCACCAGTGTATCAGGCGGGGCTCGGTAACGTACAGACCAGCCTCATCGCTCGGTAACGTACAGACCAGCCTCATCAGGCGGGGCTCGGTAACGTACAGACCAGCCTCATCGCTGCTGGATGTGATGATAACCAAGCGACAGAACAGGGTGCAGTGCGGACCAGCACTCTGCGGTGCAACTTTAGCGCGCACAATTTCATTAGAGCCCTCTTTCGCGTCAAAAAGGAAAAGCCAAAACAGCTCATTGTTACTTGCCGAGCCACATCGAAGATAAATTGGGACGCTCTGAAACTGGACCTGGTACTAAGCGACAGGGAACAAGTCACTACAGCCACTACGGTGGAGGTCAAATCCAGACAATTCACTGAACATTTCATGACAGTTGGCAATACCCATGCTCCCATGAAAAGGGTCAACATCAAACAGAACAGAACACCACTGACTGCACCCACCCTGCAGCTGCTGGCGCGCAGGAGAGAGGCAGAGCGGAACGGTGGTGAGACCATCTACACTCTACAGGCTGCTCAACAAGCAGTGCCGAGCCGCAATCCGTCGAGACTGCCCGGACAACATCGCTCAGAAACTGCGAGAGGGGGGGGGGGGGCGATCAGCAACGTGGAAGATCACCAGATCTCTGCTGTCGGGCAAACACAGCGCCGAGCGCCCCTTGCCGCTAGTCTCCGTTGACGACCTGAACAACTTCTGCGCTACCATCGGCTTACAGACATCGGCTGCCGTTACATCGACGCGTTGTGCCACTTCTTCTGCCGCGTGTACTGACGTGCTCTTTTAAGTTAGCGCCAGTGTCTTTCGA
The DNA here is from genome assembly GCA_036785665.1 of Chirona hameri. Lineage (NCBI taxonomy): Eukaryota > Metazoa > Arthropoda > Thecostraca > Balanomorpha > Balanidae > Chirona > Chirona hameri. The sequence goes on from JAXIVJ010020268.1 coordinate 9,202, forward strand.
CGTGCTGCGCAGAACTGTCATGAAGCTGCGTAACACGGGAACATGTGGAATTGGCGGCATACGAACAGTCTTTGTTAAACGCACGGTCACGGTCATAGGCCATGCCATTTTAAATGTGGTCAACAACAGCCTGCTCACAGGTCATGTGCCAGACAGCTCGAAAACGGCGCTCGTTTACCCGATACACAAGGGTGGTGTGCTAAACGACCCGTCACAGTTCAGGCCAATATCTGTCGTACCAGGCCGATACACAAGGGCGGTGTGCTAAACGACCCGTCACAGTTCAGGCCAATATCTGTCGTACCAGGCCGATACACAAGGGCGGTGTGCTAAATGACCCGTCACAGTTCAGGCCAATATCTGTCGTACCAGGCCGATACACAAGGGCGGTGTGCTAAACGACCTGTCACAGTTCAGGCCAATATCTGTCGTACCAGGTCGATACACAAGGGCGGTGTGTTAAACGACCCGTCACAGTGGAGGCCAATATCCGTAGTACCCCTGTTGGCAAAAATAACCCGAGCGCATCGTTCAAACGCAGTTGTATTCGTATTTGAGCACTTATGATCTATTATCACCAACGCAGCATGCATACCGCCGTAATCATTCGACTGAAACCGCTCTGCTGACTATTTCCGATTACATTTTACCTGCCATGAACCGCGGAGATGTAGTGTTTCTTACTCACCATGATTGCTCTAAGCAAATGTTTTGACACGATTGACCATGAAACACTGTTGTGCGTCCTTGAACTGTACGGCATTGACACGACATGGTACTGCAGCTACCTATCCGGACACTCTCAGCGCGTGCAGGTCAAAACGAGCGATGGAAAAACGCTCGTGTCCAAACCAGCCAGCAACCCAACAGGAATTTATCAGGGGACTGTCCTAGGGCCATTACTATTCAGCATCTTCTCAAATGATATGTACCTGCACGTGAAAGACACAGTGCAAATTGTTCAATACGCTGACGATACTCAGCTGATGGTAAGTGGCCGGAAGAGCGAACTGCCGTCACTTATCGAAATGCTGGAAGCGGCACTTCATTCAGTCGGCCAATGGTTTGCGAGCAGGAGAATGCAAGTAAATACTAAAAACACAGCTCATCCTTTTCGGAACAACCCAAAATTCTACGAGGCGTGCCGCCGGTGCAAATTCGTTTTGGCGGTGAAACAATTACCGAAATACAGAAGGTGCGTAACCTCGGGGTAGAAATGGACCGGCATATGACTTTCCGACCACTTATAGACCTACTCACGGGAAGACGCACCGGCATTTCTCTTGGTCTCGGTGCTGCACGACACTGGCTCCCACGGGACACTGTGACGACGCTTGTCGACTGCTTTGTCCTGTCGCAACTGCGTTACTGTGTTTCTGTGTTTGGTAATGCGTCGTGCGAGACACGCGACCGAATTCAGAAGCTGATTAATTTTGGAGCCAGAGTAGTAACCGGCCGGGGAAAAAGGGAGCACATCAGTGAAGCAGTCTGATCTCTCAAGTGGCTCAGTGCAGTAGCACTATATCAATACAGCACTGTCACCCGGTTTCGGGCTGTGCTACACACCGGCTAACCACTGTCGCTGTCATCGAACATCACGCCCAACTCAGACATTCACACTCACAACACACGTAGTTCAAATCAATTTAGACAGCCACGAGTGCGAACTCAGCTTGGTAAACGGACTTCTGCTTTCTCAGCGCCTGGACTGTACAATGTACTACCTCAATCAGTACGAGAAAGCGGTGGCAGGTTCAAAACCACATTGAAGGATCACCTCCTGAACAACGTGAGACTAGCTGCGTCTGGAGTGGGCACTGTGCTTATGTGAGGCGATGCGAATGGCGAGTGTTTGCAGTGGCTGTGACATGTTCGTTGACCTCTTTTTGACTACCGTTTTTTACTTCTATGACACTGCGCATGAAAAGCCACACTGTGTGGATGCTCTAAGAAATACAATCTGAATCTGAATCGGGCCCAAAGAAGGCCCACCAGTGTCCTAATAAAATATATGCGCTACAGCCACTCTGAAACTCAGAACCTATAAGAGATAGCTACTCGAGACCTTCACCAATCGACGCGGCATGGTCGGAAACGGTGCCTTTTCGCCTTTTATACCGATCAGGCCCAAAAAGGGTAAAAAACGCTGCAGCCACGCTGAAACTCAGAACATACCGGAGATAGCGACTCGCGACCTTTACAATTCGACGCGGCATGGTCGGAACGGTGCCTTTTCGCCTTTTATAGGTTCTGAGTTTCACCGTGGCTGCAGCGTTTTTTCTTTTCTTTGGGCCCTCACCAGCCTGCTTTGGGCCTAATCGGTATAAAAGGCGAAACGGCACCCCTACAAGAGCGTATCTTCAGAATGGTGAAATAATTAAGTCTATAATAATACTCTGTAATAAGTCTGTAATAATAAACCAGCTTACGCAGTTGCTGAGTATCAGCGTGGCCGTGAACCGAGGCTGGGGCATTCCACGATAGATTTTTAAAAAATACACCGCCCCCCTCAGATTTTGGTACAAATTTGCTCATGGGGTATTTGTGTGCTCTGGATTCACCTGTGCTGGTCCTAGCTCACTCAGAGCAACGGTGACCGAGTTATAGCCAGCGGCGATTTCACGAGGTCACGCGGCATGGGTATGTTTGGCGGCCTATATCGCATAGTTATATGATATAACATGTACAAAACCGTATATTGCTGAATTGGCAATGGTCTGAAGACAAATTTGATCCAATCATATTTTACATATTTTGACCTTTGACCCGATGACCTCGTGACCTTAGGCAATGTCATAAAATGTAAATATGGTGCCAGTGAAAATGTCGAACTTTTTGGCCACAAATTACCTTTGGGCCTTTGTGAGAGAAAAAATAAATGTGGAGAGGGAACTTTTCTATAATTTTTGTTAAAGCCTAACCCTCGCCAGTGGATGTGGGTGGGTGGATGCCAACCCTCGTGGGCTGGCATCCAACCGTCGTAACCCTCGTGGGTGGGTGGATGCCAACCCTCGTGGGTTGGAATCCAACCCTCGTAACCTTCGTGGGTGGGTGGATGCCAACCCTCGTGGGTTGGCATCCAACCCTCGTAACCCTCGTGGGTGGGTGGATGCCAACCCTCGTGGGTTGGCATCCAACCCTCGTAACCCTCGTGGGTGGGTGGATACAAACCCTCGTGGGTTGGCATCCAACCCTCGTAACCCTCGTGGGTGGGTGGATGCCAACTCTCGTGGGTTGGCATCCAACCCTCGTAACCCTCGTGGGTGGGTGGATGCCAACCCTCGTGGGTTGGCATCCAACCCTCGTAACCCTCGTGGGTGGGTGGATGCCAAC
>JAXIVJ010020269.1:0-12513 GCA_036785665.1 Chirona hameri
ATATATATATATATATATATATATATATATATATATATATATATATATATATATATATATATATATATATATATATATATATATATATATATATATATATATATATATATATATATATATATATATATATATATATATATATATATATATATATATATATATATATATATATATATATATATATATATATATATATATATATATATATATATATATATATATATATATATATATATATATATATATATATATATATATATATATATATATATATATATATATATATATATATATATATATATATATATATATATATATATATATATATATATATATATATATATATATATATATATATATATATATATATATATATATATATATATATATATATATATATATATATATATATATATATATATATATATATATATATATATATATATATATATATATATATATATATATATATATATATATAATATATATATATATATATATATATATATATATATATATATATATATATATATATATATATATATATATATATATATATATATATATATATATATATATATATATATATATATATATATATATATATATATATATATATATATATATATATATATATATATATATATATATATATATATATATATATATATATATATATATATATATATATATATATATATATATATATATATATATATATATATATATATATATATATATATATATATATATATATATATATATATATATATATATATATATATATATATATATATATATATATATATATATATATATATATATATATATATATATATATATATATATATATATATATAGTATTGGACATTTAGTAAGTCAACTTGACCATTCGGCAGTTGGGCCCCCCCCCAACCGATTTCATAAAGTTCCACCACTGCTTAACATGTAGCCTGCTTGAAACTTAGAAGTGAATATTTTATGAGGGGTATGGGCCCTGGAGTAATTAAAGGCAATTTGTACGATAAATTGCTATTTTTTCCATCAAAAAGTGTATCTGTGTGTGTGTGTGTAGGGGGGTCGACCCTCCCCCGCCTTCTTAAAGTGGGGGGAGTTTGCCCAGACCTCCCCCGACCCTCCCGTCGGCGACGCCCCTAGCTGACAAATATTGCAGCACACACTCTCCTGAGAGGAAAATTGTTAAATTGTTTTGTACTACCATCACCCCCCCCCCCCCGAATTCAAAAACGCATCAGACTTATCAAATAACCATTTTGAAACCCAAGAAAACATTGCACCAGGTGGGTCAGAGTACAGCACATTACCGCTCATTATGACCGCGCCGACCACGGATAGCAGGCGTTCCAGATATAGCAGGCGCTCCAGGCGACGGCTAGCAACCCCTGGGCAGGCTCGAGGGCCCCGTTCACAGACTCAATGGCCCTCTGGATAAGCTTGAGAGGGCCCTGAACAGACTCAATGGCCCCTTGGCAAGCCGAGAGAACCCTACGCAGACTCTAATAGCCCCTGGGCAGGTTCGAGAGGCCCCTGAACAGGATCAATTGACCATTGGGAAAGCTCGAGAGGCCCCTGAACAGACTAATGTCCCCTAGGCAGGTTCAAGAGGCCCCTGAACATACTCAATGGGCCCCTGGACATGCTCGAGAGGCCACTGGACAGGTTTGTTGGGCCGTGGGTGGGCTCAATTGGCCCCAAGACATGCTCTAGAGGCCCCTGGGCAGGTTTTTGGGGCCCCTGAGTGGGCTCAATGTACCCCCGGACATGCTCGAAAGGTCCCTGGGCATGTTTTTGCGCCCTTGAGTGGGCTCAATGGGCCCATGGACATGCTCGAGAGGCCCCTGGACAGTTTTTGGGCCCCTCGGTGGGCTCAATGGGCCCCTGGACATGCCCAAGAGGCCCCCTGGGCCGGCTTAGAAAGACCTTCAGTGTCTCTGAGGGCCCTTGACATGCACCGGAGTCAGGGGCGGATCCAGGATTTTCTAAGGCTTCAGGCCTGAGGGCGGCATATTTCCTCGGTGACGGGGGCGGCATGGTGCCTTCCGAGGGCGGCATAATGCCTTCCGAGAGCGGCGATGTACCTTCCGAGGACGGCATAATGCGTTGTGAGGGCGGCAAGATGCCTTCTGAGGGTGCCAGGGTGCCTTCCAAGAGTGCTACGATGCTGTTGGTAGACGCAAGGGCGCCCTGGCGGCCTCCCGAAAACGCTACGGCGCCTTCGGCGCCGGCAAATCCTATACAAAAATGGCGCCGTTTTCTAAGGCAGGGGGCTTCAGCCCCTACGGCCCCCCCTGGATCCGCCACTGACCGGAGTGACCCTTGTCTAGTTTGAGGGCTCCTCTGTGACTTTTTCAAGCCATTTAGCTAATGCAAAAGGTATCTGGGCCAATCTCGGCAAGGCCCCCTGTGACCCGTAAGGGGGGGGGGGGGCAATTGCCCCCTTGCCCCCCCCCCCCCTCCTTGGCTGCGCCCCTGGTTAAAAGGAAACAGCTGTTAGCTTCTTGATTCATTTTCAAGTCTTATGAATTACTACGTCAAGTTGTTTAAAGGGAATGTTTCGCCTTTGTATCACGGGTGGAGTTTCCTATTCAAATGGTGGGGCGACTGCCCCACCAACTTTGTGTTTTGTCCCACCAACTTTTGTCAGATTTGAAGGTTTCCTGGCGTTGAAATGACCATTTTCACATGAACCATTGAAAACAACCAGTCTATATGACATTTTGCCCCACCAACTTTTTCTGAAAAGATCCACCCATGCTCTGTATTGGTTTTGAACTTAGATAGCCATTATCTTTGGCCGTTATTGAAATGTCGAAAATACGAAGGTCATTTTCCCCAAAACTTAGCCGTTTTAAGCAATTTAATTTCCCATTTGTAAAATGGGGTCTAGGCTGTGCCGCCGCCGATTGGAAGACAGCCACTTTTTCACCGAATACCACCTTGTCAGCCAATCAGCGGCGGTCTACAGCTCAATAATGATGTCATCATCCCAAATCGAAAACCTTAATTTATATAGAGTTAAGTGACTTTTCGAGAGAGAAAATATCACCATCGTTTTCAGCAGCACTTACTTAATATTTTCAACTACAACCAGCGTATATTTGACAACTTTCAGAAAGGTGAAACATTCCCTTTAAGAACTACTTAACCCTATTTGTAACAGGCTCCTGGCTACCCTTATTTGTAACAGGGGGGGGGGGGGCGGATTCCGCCCCCCGGAGATCTCGAGATCTACCCGTCCGATTTTCAAAAATGAAACGGTGTTTGGTTCCCCTGAACACGATCTACATTTATAAACAAGAAAAAAATATACATTTGGGATAGGGGGGCAACAGGGGGGCAAAAACTACAAATTTTAGTGGTATTTTTGATCCAACATAGCTTTCATGTTTATCGACCGATTTTAACACAACTAATAGGAATCGATAGAGATTGAATCGGAAATTGATATATGACGGTCACGTTTGCAAATTCAAAAATCATAGGCGTGTGCAGGTCACTCAATATGGGGGTGAAGTAAATGCGTAATAAAACCATTTTTTGATGTTTTTTTTTAATAAATGAAATGGTATGTGATTGAGACATTATAAACAACAGTTATAAATCATATTTTTTGCCATAGGCGGTACCAGGTTAGTGAAAAAGGGGGGGTAAAATTGGGAAAAATATTAACCGCAGACAAGTTGCTACCCAGCACTATAAATATGTTACTGATCATAGATAGTTCCTTTTTACATGTTGTACTTCATCATAGGCGTATCCAGGATCCAAACTAGGGCGGAGCAAGACCTTTTGATAAGTATATTATCCGCTATTATGATACTAACTAGTCAACAGTGACTATTTCACTTACAACTTCAATTAACATTGCTTACCCCCATTTTTACCCTACCTGAACTCGCCTATTATCTTATAATCGTTCGTAGAGTAGCCTGTGGTGCGTGTTTCATCCGAAAACTGCAGTATGTTATGTCATTGTACGCCCATGCCTCTTAGTTTCCTTGCAATAATATGACCCCCTTTCTTCCATTCCTGAGCGCGCCTCTGCAAAAAAATGACTTAATTCCCTTTTCTGGTCTCATATGTGCATATATTATTATAAGCTAAACGTATATTGCGCCGTTATCGCTGGCATATCGTCATCACCATGCCAGCCACCCCCCTTTTCATGTTTCTCAACACGCCCCTGAAACTCTATATGTAATAAATTATGCAAATAATGGAAGCAGAAGCTATCTTTTACATCTTGATAGCTATAAATGCCCCTTACATTGCTCTATTGGCTTCCCACCAAACATTGAATACTTCCTGGAAACCCCCCCCCCCCCTTTTTCAAGCCCCTGAAACCGCCTCTGCCATGCAATTTTGTATGATATTTCATCAACATCATCTAATTTGCACTTTTTGCAATCACGGTAAGCCGATGTAACTCCTTCATACTTGATGCAGTTAGGAAGAAACCGTGAAGATCGCATTTCCGTATTTTCGCCAAATGTCGCCTCCGAACCCACCCAAAACTGTGCCCTGGAACCGCCTCTGTTCAAGTTAAGAACTCAAAATTTTGACTCCAAATGCGGAGTTCAATTCTATGAAAAGTCCCAAAATTTCCAGGGCCTGCTCCCAGCCGTTCTGGAGATATCTGCGAAAAACATGAGGGGGGGGGGGGGGCGGAATCCGCCCCCCCCTGTTACAAATAGGGTTAAGGCTGAGTCTGCACCAAAAAGACATATCGCTGGGCCATGATACGGCATCACCTTATCAGGATACAGGGACGGCAGATATTCGTTGCGGCACTTAGCTGAGGGGCGGCACCTGGCTGAAGGCGCCACACCAGGCTGAAGGGGCGGCATCTATCTGAGGGGTGACACCTGGCTGGGGGGCGGCACCTGACTGAAGGGGCGGCACCTGGCTGAAGGGGCAGTACCTGGCTGAAAGGGCGGCACCTTGCTGAAGGGGAGCCACCTAGCTGAGGGGCGGCACCTGGCTGAAGGGGCGGCACCGTTCTGAAGGGGCGGCACCTGGCTGAAGTGGCGGCACCCGGCTGAAGGGGTGGCACCTTGCTGAAGGGGCGGCACCCGGTTGAGGGTGCGGCATTTTTTTTAGGGACAACACCTGGCTGAAGGGGCGACACCCGGTTGAGGGGGCGGCATATTTTTGAGGGGCAACACCTGGCTGAAGGGCGGCATCTTTCTGAGGGGGGCGGCACCTGGCTGAAGGGGCGACACTTGGCTAAAGGGGCGGCATCTTTTGGCTTAACTTCGTACGTTTTATTAACATAGTTACCATGATTTCTTGTGTGTGTGTGTGTGTGCGATGCGTGTTTTAAATTGTCTGTCGTGTTTTTCGTTTGTATCGCCCAACTTGTGTCCCTTGCACTCGAATCGAACATTAAGCCATTTATATGGAATGATTCGCAAATACATGAATTAATGAAAAAAGGGACGGCATCTGACTTGGGTGGCGTCCGGTCAGTGGCGGCACTTGGTATGTGACGGCGCCTCGTCGAGGGCGGCACCTAGACGGTGGCGGCACATTGGGACGTCCAAAAAAGTGGTGCGACTAGTCTGAATGGTCTGTTAGGCGTCGACGCCCCTGCCCTACGGGATAATTTGTTCACCTTCCCCTACGGGAGGGGGGGGGGGGGGTGACAGGCCCCCGGTTAACTTCCAAACCAAGCAACTTGGAGCAATGCAGTAAGAACCAGCATGTTGCCTGTCATAAGAGGAATCTAACAGTATGTGATTTTTAGGTTTCAGGCCAACGGGTGACCTTCCAGGTCAAGTGAATGACCTCGGTTTTACCAGGTCCAGAACAGCGATTTTGCTCTTCAGAAAACCTCAAAATTAGAAATTGATAAATGTAAATAAAAAGGCATGTTCCTAGACCAGTTTTGGCTCAGAAACACAGCAAAGGTAATTATTTGTTCGTCTATTGTGAAAAAAGTCAAAAAAGATATACAAAAATGACATCATCAGTTTTTGTAACAGAGGGGGGGGGGGGGGGGGGGGCGGATTCCGCCCCCCCCCCCCCTCATGTTTTTCGCAGATATCTCCAGAACGGCTGAGAGCAGGCCTATGAAATTTTGGGACTTTTCATAGAATTGAATACCGCATTTGGAGACAAAATTTTGAGTTCTTAACCTGAACAGAGGCGGTTCCAGGGTACAGTTTTGGGTGGGTTCGGAGGCGATATTTGGCGATAATACGGAAATGCGATCTTCACGGTTTCTTCGTAACTGCCTCAAGTATGAAGGAGTTACATCGGTTCACGGTGATTGCAACAAGTGCAAATTAGTTGATGTTAATGAAATATCATTAAAATTTAATGGCAGAGGCGGTTTCAGGGGGCTTGAAAGGGGGGGGGGGGGTTTCCAGGAAGTATTCAATGCTTGGCGGGAAGCAAATAGAGCAATGTAAGGGGCATTTATAGTTATCAAGATGTAAAAGATAGCTTCTGCTTCCATTATTTGCATAATTTATTACATATAGAGTTTCAGGGGCGTGTTCAGGCACATGCAAAGGGGGGTGACTGGCTTGGTGATGACCAGCGATATGCCAGCGATAACGGCGCAATAGACGGTTAGCTTATAATTATATATGCACATATGAGGCCAGGAAAGGGAATAAAGTCATTTTTGTTGCAGAAGCGCTCTCAGGAATGGAAGAAAGGGAGTCATATTATTGCAAGGAAACTAAGAGGCATGGGCGTACAATGACATAACATACTGTAGTTTTCGGAAGAACACGTACCACAGGCTACTATACGAGCGATTATAAGATAATAGGCGAGTTCCAGGCAGGGTAAAAGGGGGGTAAGCAATGTTAATTGAAGTTGTAAGTGAAATAGTCACTGTTGACTAGTTAGTATCATAATAGCGGATAATATACTTATCAAAAGGTATTGAGCCGCCCCAGTTTGGATCCTGGATACGCCTATGATGAAGTACAACATGCAAAAAGGAACTATCTACGATCAGTAACATATTTATAGTGCTGGGGTAGCAACTTGTCTGCGGTTAATATTTTTTTCCAATTTTACCCCCCTTTTTCACTAACCTGGTACCGGCTATGGCAAAAAATATGATTTTTAACTGTTTTGTCTAATGTCACAATCACATACTATTTCATTTATTTTATATAAAAAAATCAAAAACTGGTTTTATTACGCATTTACTTCAACCCCCATATTGAGTGACCTGCACACGCTATGATTTTTGAATTTAAAAATGCCACTATGATATATCAATTTACAATTCAATCTCTATCGATTCGTATTAATTGTATTAAAATCGGTCGATAAACATGAAAGCTATGTTGGATCAAAAATACCACTAAAATTTGTGGTTTTTTGCCCCCCTGTTGCCCCCTATCAACAATGTATATTTTTATTATTATTTATAAATTTAGATCGTGTTGAGGGAAACGAAACGCCGTTTCATTTTTGAAAATCGGACGGGTAGATCTCGAGATCTCCGGGGGGGGGGGCGGAATCCGCCCCCCCTGTTACAAATAGGGGTAGCCAGGAGCCTGTTACAAATAGGGTTAAGGAGCCATCGCTCAGTCAAAAATGAAGATATTGCTTTGAAATTTGGTATGGGTATATTGTACGTACTCAGTTCTCTCAGATATATTCCGGTTTTCTAACATTTTTGAAAATTTTGATTTTGTGGGGATTTTAAAGAAAAAACAGTTTTTTGTATTTATTTTAGGGGTCAAAAGCCCAAAATTTTGAAAATCCGAGATTGACATTTTAAAGAGAATGCCATTTTGTAACTTTGGTGATTTGCGTTTGCAATTTCCTTTAACCCTCGCCCAACGGGGGGGGGGGGGGGGCTGACAGTGATTTGCCCCCTGAGGTTTTTCTTGAATAACTTTTTACAAATACGGCGCATCTTGCTGAAATTTCCAGTAGCTGAGTTTACAACAATTATACGCAGGCCGTAAAAAGTTAAGTGAAATTTGTTAAACAGTTTGGGAGATATTCATGTGTTGATGACGTCATGTTGGTGGAAAAAACGATAAATATTTGAAAAATAGTAGAAAACAGAGTTTTAAAGGATATTAAAACACAATTCACCAAAGATACAAAATGGTATTATCTTTAAATGTCAATCTCGGATTTAAAATTGTGGGTTTAGGACCCTTAAAATAAAAATAAAAAATAGGAAAAATCCCCCACAAAATCAAAATTTTCGAAGATGTTAAAAAAACGGAATATATGTGAGAGAACTGAGTATGGAAAATGTTCATACCAATTTTCAAAGCAATATCTTCGTTTTTGACTGAGTGATGATCCCTAAGTGTAAGAAAATGGTGACGTCATTTTGTTTTATAACTTTTTTGGCCTTTGGTTGACAAGATACGAACATGGCGAACATAACATTTACTGTATTTCTGAGCCAAAACTATTCTAGAAACATTCCTTTTTATTTACATTTATCAATTTCTAATTTTGAGGTTTTCTGAAGAGTAAAATCGCTGTTCTGGACGTGGTAAATCCGAGGTCATTCACTTGACCTGGGGAGGTCACCCGTTGATCTGAAACCTAAAAATCGCATATTCTGAGATTCATCTCATGACAGGCAACATGCTGGTTCTAACCGCATTGCTCTATGTTGCTTGGTTTAGCAGTTAACAGGGGGCCTGTCAGCCCCCCCCCCGTAGGGCGAAGGTGTAAAAAGCTCCCGTAGGGCGAGGGTTAAAACTCTGTTTTCTACCATTTTTCAAATATTTATCTTTTTCCACCAACATGACGTCATCAAAACATGATTATCTCCCAAAATTCTTAACCAATTTCAGTTACATTTTTACAGCATACGTATAATTGTTGAAAAACTCTGCTACCGAAAATTTAAGCAAGATGCGCCGCATGTGTAACAAGTTATTCAAGAAAAACCTCAGGAGGGGGAGGGGCTGTCAGGCTCCCCCGTAGGGCGAGGGTTAATCACGTTGGCCCACGACTAATTTTGCCAAGTCGTATCCGACGTTCCATGGACCACGAACTCGTAGCGCAAAGTGTAACCCTAGCTTAGAGATTAACCAGACAAGCTCTGGCATCCTGATCTCTCCGCCCGGGCGTGTCGTGGCCCCGCCAGAAGCGGGGTCAAAGTTCGGCTCCGTCCGGGGCAAGGTTCAGCGGGGCAGTGCTGTAAAGAGGCCTAGCCCGGCGTCGGTATCACAGTCCCGCCCGGCCCGCTGCCAGCCCGCCATGGCCGCCGTTCGCGTCTCCCGCGTGCTGTCCCGTCTGACCGGAACGGCACGACCCGTGCTGACCCGACCTGACCTGACCCGGCCGCTGTCTGGTGCTGTCACCGCTCAGCCTCCGCGACCGGGCCACGCTGGCGTTGGGTCAGTGTTTCGGATACCTCACGCTGGCCTCGCGCACCGCTCTGGTCCCCGAGGCACCGCCAGTCAGCCGCTGAGCGACCCTGACCCCCGCTCCCGCCGCCGCAGACGTCTCGTCGCCATCGACGCAGCTGACCTGGTCGACACCGACGCCGCCGGCCGGTGCCTGCGCGTACAGTGGCGAGACAACTCAGAGTCTCTCTACCCCTTCGTTTGGCTCCGCGACAACTGCCAGTGCCCCGCCTGCTTCATCGGGAGACCAACATTCGTCCGTGCTCTGGTGCTACGTGACCTGGACGTTGACACGTCGGTGCGCTCCTGTGCGGTGTCGCCTGACGGCGGGGAGCTGAGCGTCACCTGGTCCGATGGCCACCAGGGGACGTACCCCGCCGACTGGCTGCTGGTGAGGTCATTCCGGGCGGAGGAGCAGAGGCAGAGGCGGGAGGGGCACCGCGTGGAGCGTCGCCACTGGGACGCGGCGCAGATGGCCGACAGACTGCCACAGGCCGACTATCAGGAGTCGCTGGACTCTGAGTCGGTGCGGCTGGCGCTGCTGCTGGCGCTGGAGAGGTACGGTCTCGTCGTGCTGAAGAACTGCGGGTCGGAGTCGGGCCAGGTCCTGCGACTGGTAAGGACCATCGGATACCCTCACACAACTCACTACGGTACGGCGTTTGAGGTGACCACCAAGGCCGACCCGATCAACATCGCCTACACGACGAAGAGACTCAACATGCACGCCGACCTGCCGTACTATGAGCAGCAGCCTCAGGTTCAGTTGCTACACTACCAGCGTCAGCACGGCGGCGGCGGCGGGCGCTCCGAGTTCACCGACGCGCTCCACGTGGCCGCTGAGCTGCGCAAGGAGCAGCCAGAGGCGTACCGCGCGCTCGCTGACACACCTGTTGATTGGGTGAACGTGACGTTGCCTGGGGAGACGGGCCGGAGTCATCACAAGCTACACCGGACGCCCGTGCTGGAGGAGGACTCTGAGGGAACCCGGTGGGACTGCGCTTCAGCCAGGCGCAGCGCGATTCGTTCTTCGGCGTGCCTCTGGCCGCAGTGGAGCGCTGGTATCGCGCCTTCGCCGTCTATCAACCGCATGCTTAACTCCGAGCGGTACAAGGTCACCTTTCTGCCCGAGAAAGGGAGACATGGTGATGTTCGATAACACCCGGCTGACGCACGGCAGAGAGGACTTCGAGCACCCGGAGCAGGCGACGCAGCGCTGCCTAGAGGGCGCCTACATCGGCCTGGATGACGTCAGAGATCATCGCCGCACCCTGCAGCACCGGCTGGGCAAGAACGAGTACGGCATGTAGCGCCCTGGTGACGTCACGGGTCACTCCGCGCCCTAATGACGTCAGAGACTTATCTGCGCCCTGCGACACCGATGTGGGAGCAAACGTTTTAGGTATGTGGTACCGCCTTTGCAAGGGACGACCTAAATCCATTGCATACTGCCGGAAATCGACCGCTGGATTGTGACCAATGTTCATGGTTCTTCAGACTTCAGAGCGGCTATTGTTTTCGAGTTGGACTTTACAAGTTCAAGTGTTCTCACATAAGGCGAGGTTGTGAATAGATACTATTATCGGCATGGCGTACGGTGCGGCCAATATAGGTACTGGGCAAGTGTGGGCGACCGCAAAATCAATACCCACAACTACGCCTTGTGTTGCCTGTAGCCGTATAAGATTATCCGCCTTTTCTTCCTAGTAATAGGATTGTTAATCTTGTTGAGACTCGACACCACCACGTGTGCTCTCCGTAAAGACGTGACTTAGCTGACCTTACTCCATGACATCATTCACAATCACAACACACTCCGATATTGTCGCGCGACCAAACCCGAGTGAGTTGGAGTACGTTTGTTTACCTTATATCCTTGCGTAAGCCGCGTAGCCGGAAGAGACAGCACCGGCGTAGTCTGGGTTGTATTGAGCCTGTTACTGGAATGTGACTGCCTGGGCTGCACCTTGGACCCACGTTGGACGTTGTTTCGTTATGTGTGGCAGTTCTGTTTGTGCGTGAGGTCTCACAAGAGGGCATCGGGTTACTTGTGCTGATTATGTTAGAATGTTAATTCTGTCTTGTCTTGTGCTTTTTCATCTATACAATTGGGTTATTTACATATAAACCACCCGTTTCACTTCGAGCTCTATTGCGCTTCGTGCTTTTAGTGCGCGTTGTAGCCCGCTTGTTGATCAATGTGTTGTAATAACATTGACGCAGTTTGTATTCGTATATCCATCGTGACATAGGTATATTTGTGTATCGTAACGCTATTACGCATAGCAATGCCAACAATGCAACATGCTAACTCCGTTTGTAAATAAATTTGTTTTTAACGTTCACAATCTTTTGTCACGTTTTAAAACGACTCCGAGATCTTCTACCTTTTGTTTCTGCGTCAGGGGTTTGTTGCGAAGTGTAGAGGTAAGAAGACACATGCTAACCTGCTGCACTATCTTCAATGGCGACCGTTACGCGTCGGTTGGATATTCGCTCTTCTGTGTGTCACTATTGCGCTCAAAAGCAAACACTGCAATCTACAATTGATCAAGAGGAATAGTCTGATACCCTATGAAAATGGTGTAAGTACCTACCTCTTGTGACAATTATAGGTTCTGCAGCAAAGATAAAGAAGATAATAATTCCACTTCTTCAATTACCTAAGTTAACTTTTAGTTAGCTGATTCATTATATATAAAATCCAACCAAAGGAACCAATCATTACATTTCGAACATTATGAGTAACTCGTTTTACCCACAATTTGTGATAGTCATAAACCGGCGAACAGGTGACAATTAAAAGTAAATTTTGCGTAGGTCAATAAAGTGGCATGTGCTCCCCGCCGAACGCGTCTCTGAAATCCCTCCGCTTGACGCGCTCCTGACCTCCCTCCGCTGGGCCCACCCCTGCACCTGACCGGTCACGGGTCGGGACCGCGTTGCCAGGGCGGGTCACCGGGACCAAGACGATATAGAAGGTGAGGGCGTCTCAGCTCGGTCACGTGACACCTGGGTCCGACCGGACCTTGACTCTGACCGGGACCTTGTGTGCATGGGCGTAACCACCACTGGGGACGGGGGACTCGTCCCCCCAACATTTTCGGATTTTAACATTACGGCTATGGGCGTTGCATGG
>JAXIVJ010020270.1:0-12513 GCA_036785665.1 Chirona hameri
GCGGCTCCTGCAGCTGCTGCGGCTCCTGCAGTTGCCGACAGGAGCCCCTCCCTGTCCGTCAGTCTGCAGTCTGTCGCGCTCACAGACCGGTCGGTAGCACAAGCACAGGACCGGAGCGGCTGATCGCCATCCCCATCCCCCCCCCCCCCCCCCCCCCCCCCCACTCCGCCAGCCCGGCACTCACGGCCACACCGTGAAAAATGAACACCGACGACGCCGAAGGACGTTTGAAAATACTACAGATCAGAGAGATGCTCACGTCCAGCCTCTGTAATCAGTGTGATAAATGGCGATATTCCAGACGGCTTTGTCGTGCGGCGCGGAGTAGATACGGTGAAATTGTCCCCGACTTGTCACAGCAGGAACTGAGGTCGCCGGCCATCCAAGGCAGCAGTACCGACACCCACCCATCCTCAGCTGGTGGACCCCACGCTGACAGTACTCGCTGGTGTCACGCGTTCGTCAAAGGCGACTTGTCACAGCGCAAACCAGTTCCAGATGACCGTTCAGAGAAGGATGGGACAAGGACATCCCACGCTTACGCACAGCGCAACGCCGGAGCGGTTTAAAGGCCAGCTGAGCACTTTCACGTCCGCTGTCAAAAGTGCGGATTTTCAACATGTCAGAATAGACCGCAGTTAGCCATTTTTCAGTTTCAGTTGGCCTTGGCATAGCATATCTCGGCGAAAACTGGGTCGAATACAGCAGAATATATGCCATATATGACAGTCTGAGCTAGCTTGCAGCCGTTTCCCGCGTCCGACGGGGGGGGGGGGGGGCGTGCTGCGTGCAGTCTGCACAGCGTGAGAGCCGACACAGCGGCCGTCGTGTCTGCTGCCGCCTGCCGGCTGGGTGAGAGCCGACACAGCGGCCGTCCTGTCTGCTGCCGCCGGCCGGCTGGGAGCGATGTGGGGCCCGATAGCGCCACCCCGAGATTACTCCGGACTCGGCCGCGCCGTCCACTGCCGGCCGCTGCTCGCTCGCGGCGGCAATCCAGCAGCGGCGCCCGACCGTCCCTCCCCCCGCAGCAGCTCTCTGTATGCAGGCTGCATCGCTGATGAGCGTCTCCGTGCCCGGCAACTGGAGCGGCCGCTGTCCTCTGCAGACGGACAGACGGACAGCCGACCAGGCTACCTGGCGCGCTCCGGCCAGCTCTCTGTATGCAGGCTGCATCGCTGATGAGCGTCTCCGTGCCCGGCAACTGGAGCGGCCGCTGTCCTCTGCAGACGGACAGACGGACAGACGACCAGGCTACCTGGCGCGCTCCGGCCACCTCTCTGTATGCAGGCTGCATCGCTGATGAGCGTCTCCGTGCCCGGCAACTGGAGCGGCCGCTGTCCTCTGCAGACGGACAGACGGACAGACGACCAGGCTACCTGGCGCGCTCCGGCCAGCTCTCTGTATGCAGGCTGCATCGCTGATGAGCGTCTCCGTGCCCGGCAACTGGAGCGGCCGCTGTCCTCTGCAGCAGGTCTCTGTATGCAGGCTGCATCGCTGATGAGCGTCTCCGTGCCCGGCAACTGGAGCGGCCGCTGTCCTCTGCAAACGGACAGACGGACAGACGAACAGGCTACCAGGCTACCTGGCGCGCTCCGACCGAACTCACACACTCGTGACGCCAGGATGTTTGGTAGCGGTGGCAGTTCTCAACCCACAGACCCGCAGACTGAGACCACGGACTTCTGTAAGGTCTGACCATCCCTTGCTGGGTCTATGTGGCCTTTGTGGGGCGGGCCATACAAATTGCACCCAAGTGCAGGGCAAGGAGAAATGCTCGAAGTACCTTCAAGTCAAGATGTATGTGGGCTACGGGTATTCGGGCGCTACTGGTGCCAGCCCTCCTGTTCAGGTGCACAGGCGGTTTGGCTGCGTGACATCACTCAGTCCGCTGCGAGGCACGCGTCCGGCACCAGCCGGGGAGTCGCCGCCGCCCGGTCACGTTTCAGCCGGCAGCAGGACCGGCGCTCTCCGCCGTCCGCCGGCCAGGTAATCGTCGCCCGTGTCCGTATTCGGCGCGGTCGATCTCGGCCGATATGCTGCGCCGCGCGCCCCCGCTGCGCCACAGTCGCCGCCGGCCGGCCGCGCGGTGCTCAGCTGAGATGGCGGCGGAGGTCCCCGCCCGTCGGCCAGGGGAAACGCCGCCCGAAATGGACCGCTTCCATCTGAGGACGCGGGGCGCTGACAGCAAACTGGCCGCTTTCTACCCACCCCTGATGAAGACGGATACTAATAGGAGAGCAGACACACAAAATGGATCACTAATTGTTTGCTAGGCGTTTCGAGTCGCGTTTAGCCAGCGATGCCAAAGTCTGTGCCCGAAATCTCACGGAAACGGAGCATAGTTCGAGTTTAGTCAACAACCCGGACATGGCTCAGATATCCAGCTTGTTTGTGCAGACGAGCAGGGACAACTTCCACAATGCAAACCGTGAATTTGATCCTAAAAATGATTCCAAGGATAAAGGACGACCCAGGCAGATTAGCTTGTTCCGCTATTGTCCGTTGCTCCAGAAGCGTCATTGTCCAATGAACATAAACTGTGCGAGGGCTGAACCAGTTCCAAATAAGACGGTTACGAGCACGTGCTTATGTCACCGCGGAACACAATTCCGTTCTCTTGGCGCACCAAAAAGAACAAAGCTTTAAAAAACGATATCTTTCTCCGATGACTTACGTTAAAAGACCACAAGGCACTGGTCAGGTAAAACCACATGGACCGGGAGTGACCACTGAGCACTACAGCCGCGCCGCCCCAAACCAGACATACATTGGTATAACCCTCGCTGTCCTGTACACTACAGCCGCGCCGCCCCAAACCAGACATACCTTGATATAGCCCTCGCTGTCCTGTACACTACAGCCGCGCCGCCCCAAACCAGACATACATTGATATAGCCCTCGCTGTCCTGTACACTACAGCCGCGCCGCCCCAAACCAGACATACCTTGATATAGCCCTCGCTGTCCTGTACACTACAGCCGCGCCGCCCCAAACCAGACATACCTTGATATAGCCCTCGCTGTCCTGTACACTACAGCCGCGCCGCCCCAAACCAGACATACCATGATATAGCCCTCGCTGTCCTGTACACTACAGCCGCGCCGCCCCAAACCAGACATACCTTGATATAGCCCTCGCTGTCCTGTACACTACAGCCGCGCCGCCCCAAACCAGTCATTCCTTGATATAGCCCTCGCTGTCCTGTCCACTACAGCCGCGCCGCCCCAAACCAGACATACCTTGATATAGCCCTCGCTGTCCTGTACAATACAGCCGCGCCGCCCCAAACCAGTCATTCCTTGATATAGCCCTCGCTGTCCTGTACACTACAGCCGCGCCGCCCCAAACCAGACATACCTTGATATAGCCCTCGCTGTCCTGTACACTACAGCCGCGCCGCCCCAAACCAGACATACATTGATATAGCCCCCGCTGTCCTGTACACTACAGCCGCGCCGCCCCAAACCAGACATACCTTGATATAGCCCTCGCTGTCCTGTACAGTGCACAGGTGACTTACCTTTAAGTACCCCTAGTTCACTGACGGGTGACTTACCTTGATGTAGCCCTAGTTCACTGACGGGTGACTTACCTTGATGTAGCCCTAGTTCACTGACGGGTGACTTACCTTGATGTATCCCTAGTTCACTGACGGGTGACTTACCTTGATGTAGCCCTAGTTCACTGACGGGTGACTTACCTTGAAGTACCCCTAGTTCACTGACGGGTGACTTACCTTGATGCAGCCCTAGTTCACTGACGGGTGACTTACCTTGATGCAGCCCTAGTTCACTGACGGGTGACTTACCTTGAAGTAGCCCTAGTTCACTGACGGGTGACTTACCTTGAAGTAGCCCTAGTTCACTGACGGGTGACTTACCTTGAAGTAGCCCTAGTTCACTGACGGGTGACTTACCTTGAAGTAGCCCTAGTTCACTGACGGGTGGCGTACCTTGATGTAGCCCTAGTTCACTGACGGGTGACTTACCTTGAAGTAGCCCTAGTTCACTGACGGGTGACTTACCTTGAAGTAGCCCTAGTTCACTGACGGGTGACTTACCTTGATGTAGCCCTAGTTCACTGACGGGTGACTTACCTTGAAGTAGTCCTAGTTCACTGACGGGTGACTTACCTTGAAGTAGCCCTAGTTCACTGACGGGTGGCGTACCTTGATGTAGCCCTAGTTCACTGACGGGTGACTTACCTTGAAGTAGCCCTAGTTCACTGACGGGTGACTTACCTTGAAGTAGCCCTAGTCACTGACGGGTGGCGTACCTTGATGTAGCCCTAGTTCACTGACGGGTGACTTACCTTGAAGTAGCCCTAGTTCACTGACGGGTGACTTACCTTGATGTAGCCCTAGTTCACTGACCGGTGACTTACCTTGAAGTAGCCCTAGTTCACTGACGGGTGGCGTACCTTGATGTAGCCCTAGTTCACTGACGGGTGACTTACCTTGAAGTACCCCTAGTTCACTGACGGGTGGCGTACCTTGATGTAGCCCTAGTTCACTGACGGGTGACTTACCTTGAAGTAGCCCTAGTTCACTGACGGGTGACTTACCTTGATGTAGCCCTAGTTCACTGACGGGTGACTTACCTTGAAGTAGCCCTAGTTCACTGACGGGTGGCGTACCTTGATGTAGCCCTAGTTCACTGACGGGTGACTTACCTTGAAGTAGCCCAAGTTCACTGACGGGTGACTTACCTTGATGTAGCCCTAGTTCACTGACGGGTGACTTACCTTGATGTAGCCCTAGTTCACTGACGGGTGACGTACCTTGATGCAGCCCTAGTTCACTGACGGGTGACTTACCTTGATGTAGCCCTAGCTCACTGACGGGTGAATTACCTTGATGTGGCCCTGGTTGTCATGTACAGGTGACGTACCTTGATGTAGCCCTGGCTGTCCTGTACAGCAGGTAACGTACCTTGATGTAGCCCTGGTTGTCGATCAGCAGGTTCTCCGGCTTCAGGTCCCGGTAGATGAGGTCCAGGTAGTGGAGATACTCGAACGAGAGCACGATCTGCGCCGCGTAGAAGCGCGAGTGCGGCTCACTGCAGATACAGACCACACACGCACACACACACACACACACACACAGGGTATGTCAGTCAGCGGTACAACGGGCGGTGCAGCCCCCGCTCCGGCCAACCAACACGCTAAACGCACATCAAAGGGCTGTGCCCTCCAAGACAACCGATGCGAGGCACACCGGACATTTGGCAAGATGGCTTCAGTCGGGATCTTCCCGACGCTTCCTATGCTGGATATTGGTCCTCCAAGACAAACGATGCGAGGCACCTGACATTTGACAAGATGGTTTCAGTCGGGACCTTCCCGACGCTTCCAATGCTGGATATAGGTTCTCCAAGACAAACGATGCGAGGCACACCTGACATTTGACAAGATGGTTTCAGTCGGGACCTTCCCGACGCTTCCAATGCTGGATATAGGTTCTCCAAGACAAACGATGCGAGGCACACCTGACATTTGACAAGATGGTTTCAATCGGGACCTTCCCGACGCTTCCAATGCTGGATATTGGTCCTCCAAGACAAACGATGCGAGGCACACCTGACATTTGACAAGATGGTTGCAATCGGGACCTTCCCGACGCTGCGCCAGCGACGCTTCCAATGCTGGATATTGGTACAGTCTAGCTCCCGACATTCAGACCATATCGTAGCTTATTACGATATTAGCGGCAGCATACAACACGGCTGTATTTCTGGCCACATTGTGCAGGCGAACGTCGCATCTGGGCAATTCGAGCGACATGGCTGATGGCCTGGTAAGACACGATGATTGGCTCGACACTTATCAGTAGGTACCATCGACCGGCATCAGTAGGTACAATGCACCAAACCAGGAACGATACGCAGTGCGGAAGCAAAGCTGTTACGGCAGCCAGCAGAAGAGGCCGGCGGGCGGCGGGCGGCGGGCGGCGGGCGGCGGGCGGCGGGCGGCGGGCGGCGGGCGGCGGGCGGCGGGCGGCGGGCGGCGGGCGGCGGGCGGTAGGTGGCCAGTGGGCGCGGTGATGGCGGACCAGCGCCGACACAGCTCCTTCGAGGGCCGTGCCGCAGCGGCAATGGGGCTAACGATATGATCCCACGCTGCCAGGCCGGCCCGTGCCACACCGCCCACTCGGCCACCAGCCGCCAGCCGCCAACCGATCGCCACCGCGCAGCCGCCGCCGCCGCCGCCGCCGCCGGACACGAAGCGCTACAGAGAGTCGTCAAGCCATTTACGGTGTGCTGGCAGATAGCAGCACATGGCCGGTCACCACAACCAACACCGCAGTCAACAGGCCCGACAGACAGCATGCATCATGAAGCGACAAAACGTTACGTAAACTCACAGCTCGCGTGCAAGGTGCAGCATGCATGGTGCATAGATGCCCAGCAGCCCATGCAAAACGTGGGATACGTATCGCACGGTGCCCATACTCTAAAACGGAGGCACCATTACTCCGTAGTCAGAATAGCAAGGGAGCGCCACATGCAAAATACAATGCCAAGCAGGTTCACACAAGGCCGCTCAAAGGTGTTCCAAGCAGGTCCCACAGCGAGGAGAGGCACTGGATCATCGCACAGGTCTGAGGACGGAACAGGAACTTGTCAGATATCTGAACCAGGCACTCATATATACAGCGTTCTTAGAGTACATCGCACGCACAGAATCCCGGGAGAGATGTGGAGGCTTCCTTCTGAGGGCCGTATGCTACAGGGTGGCTCCGGACGTGCTCCACCATTCGAGGAGGGTGACTCGGAGGTAGGCGCCTGAGAGGCTCAGTTGCCATGCAGAGCGCGCCGACGCCGGCTGCCCGGCTCCCGTCGCCGCACGGACGGCATGCAACACAGAGACGGCCGCACCGGCACCGGCACCGCCACCGCCTACAGACCAGCAGGCTGCCGCGCTCTCACGGCGGCAAGTCTTACCTAAACCGGCCGCTTTTTCGCAGGTGAGAGAACATCTCGCCACCGGGAACAAATTCTAACACCATGTACAAATTCGAATTATCCTGCAAGAGACAGAGGGCAGCGGTCAGCGGTGCCGGGCGACCGATGGCGGTGAGACGAGGACGGAGGGGTTGGAGCAGGACTGGAGAGCGGTGACCCTGTAAAGCAGACCCGATGGCGAGCCCGGGACGGCCCTGTAAAGCAGACCCGATGGTCAGCCCGGGACGGCCCTGTAAAGCAGACCCGATGGCCAGCCCGGGACGGCCCTGTAAAGCAGACCCGATGGTCAGCCCGGGACGGCCCTGTAAAGCAGACCCGATGGTCAGCCCGGGACGGCCCTGTAAAGCAGACCCGATGGTCAGCCCGGGACGGCCCTGTAAAGCAGACCCGATGGTCAGCCCAGAGAGACGGAGGCTGGGCTGGGTGATATGAAAACCTGAAAAGCGACCCAAATGGCGAGGGAGGACAAGCCAGTGCCGTTGATCAGGACTGGGCAGCGTCGCGGACCTGAAAAGCAGCCCGGGGGAGAGGAGCCTCTCCACGTGATCCCGGAGCGGGCGGGCGGACAGCACCCCGGACAGCAGGTCTCTCACGTGAAGCCTCGTCGCTCCGCCTTGTATTGTCGCCGCAGCCAGCGGAACATGTCGCCGCCGGAGCTGAGTGTTATCACCAGGAACAGGTTGGAGCAGTCCTGGCGGCAGCAAACAGGCGCGTACTGCCAGCTGAGGCGAGACTGGCGCTGGCTGCGCTGACCCACCACTAGCTGAACACTAGTCAGTCACCAGCCGATCACTAGTCGATTACTAGCTGAGTACCACTCAATTACTAGCCGATAACTAGCTACAGCAGAGAGCGTCGCGTTACCTAAACCGTCCCATGCGTCGCAGATGGGAGAACATCTCTCCGCCGTTAATGAAGTCCAGGTTGAGGAAGAGGCTGCAGTTGTCCTGCGGGGCGGCGGCGGGGCAGTCATTAGTACTCCAATCAGCCGGCCCTGGCGGCACGGCGGGGCGGCGGGGCGGCGGGCGGCGCGATCTGCACAGCCACGTCGGCCGCCGGCGGGGAAAGCCACGCCCACACGGCACGCCGCCAGCCCAGCGACTACACCCATGCCCGCAACATACACAGATCGGCGCCGGTCGGACCCAGATCAGACCCAGAGCCGGCCAGCCAGCCGGCCGACAAAATAGGTTAAGCCCACGCTGATAGCGTGGCTGGTGCTGGTTTATGAAAGCCTTGAAGCGCCCGAGAACGGAGCGAAACGGCGCGCGCGGCGAGTGGTGGCGAGCCAAATGGGGCGGCGGGCGGGCGGGCGGGCCGGCCGCGCGGAATTGAGACATAAACAAGTCTCGCCAGCTGGAGTTTGGACAGCGTGTAACGCAACAGGGCTGCTTCGAGTGCGACGCAGCCAATCGTCCGGCCAGGGGTCACCACTCACCAGCTTAGCTGCAGCCCACGGATACCGGTCAGAGGCGGAGTTAGCTGATCATAGGTACGGTGTGGCGGCGCTCAGCCCACTTGGACGCTAACTGACGTCCAGCCGTGGGCGGCCGACGGCAAACAGACCACTTTCCAATAACGCTTAATGTCATTAACAGAAAAATCCTCTCCGATGCTGACAATATGTATCGGTAATAGTTAGCTAAGCATACGATCGCATCAGCCGCAACATTTCCAGAAGCCGATATTGGTGAGGTAAACACGCTAAATGTATCGAGATGAATTTAAGTTAAATAGCAATGGCCTTTGAAAAGATAAACAATGCGGAAGCCGCGCAGGTACGGTTATTGTCGACTGACTTTAAACCATGTGATGTCCGTTTTCAGGCTCGGCGTTTTGAGCGTTGCTATGCTCAAGAGCGACTAGATTCCTTTCGCAATTCGACAAGAAGGTGGATTGAAACTAGTCTGTCCAGAAACGTAAAAATATGCTGTCGATCATATTGCTATATCCATTATCGGAGATCCCATAACTCATAAGCCGCACGCAGAATAGACGGCGCATTTTGGCGCGGCTGCGCGAAGCTCTCAGAAAACGAGGATAACGAACGCTGGTCACACCAGCAGACCTGTTCGCAAATTAAAACCCGCGATTTCTCCAGTCTCTCACAAGTCACACTACCAAGGTCACAGGAATATTAATCCGCTGCAAAAACTACTTAACTTTGTATTGCGACAACGTTTCTAAGGCCACCGCACGCCGGATTTGGACAGCCACAGGCAGACCGCAGACAAGTAATGAGCCGGTGAACGTTTTGAACATTTTAAACATAAATAAAACTCATTGAATGCGTCAGGCCGATTGCAAAGCGAAAATCTGACCGATAATTTCAACGTGGTTAAAAAGTAAATGCTTGACAGGAAATCTGATGGTATGAAGCGTCCCAGAATAAGCTGCCACAGCAGCTAATAAAGACAACATATTTGTAGTTTTGATGTCCGCCTCAATGTGTATTCTTCCTGATATTCAAGATAAACCAGGCTCCTAGAATTGCTTTTGAGCTGGGGTGCGGAGTGGAAAACTCTGACTAAAAATAAGTATAAAGAGTGGAATATTAAACCAACAAGCATATGTACCAGGCTTTATCACCCAATTACCAGCTCACCAAAATTAGTTATTACCTACGCCAATTCTC
Source organism: Chirona hameri (assembly GCA_036785665.1). Classification (NCBI taxonomy): domain Eukaryota; kingdom Metazoa; phylum Arthropoda; class Thecostraca; order Balanomorpha; family Balanidae; genus Chirona; species Chirona hameri. The sequence continues at coordinate 9,598 of JAXIVJ010020270.1, forward strand.
ACCTGTCTTTTCGTCCACAGGCTGTCCCTATCATTACATCCATACATCAGTATCAGGTTTCCAATTATCCAATACATTTTAAAATAAGGAGTGGAAAATTCACAGTAAAACTCAGGAAAAAGAGTAGAAAAATATTATCCATAGGGTGTCATTTTCCACCCAAATTTCCCAATGCTAGGACACTGAGATAAACTATCTATCGTGATGCTAGTTCTCTTCTGGTAACTCCTACGAAACGAATACGGTTTCATATGAGTCTGTTCAGTGTTCCGTATTACGGTTTCCTCCGAGAAAGTCGACTTCACGGAATGAACTGATGACTACAGTGCTGTTCAATGAACGTTGTCGACCCGAAGTTCCACTTCACACTCACGATTAGCACGCTTCTAGAATTCTACTTCACTCAAAGGCCATTTTCAGGCCATTATTACGAGTGAGAGCGGCCCGGCCCGGCCCGACCCGACCCGTGGCGACGCTTTTGAGAAGCTCGTATCTCTGCAACCGCACGTCCGATTGACAAGCGGACTTCTTCCCTGAACAACCCCATCTAACCTGCCCTGTTTGAGACCAGTGCCGACTCATGTGGGTGACTACCACTGCGCGTGGCGCGTGCCGCGTGAGAGGTGTTCACAAGTATTTGCTCGCAATAACTCCGCAACGACTGGACAGATTACGTGAAAATGTCGTGTGTGGTTAGGTACCCCTCAGCCGCCACTTTCACACAACTCGGGTGACTCTGCACGTGCGCACGTGCACACCCCTATTCTATATCTCAGGAACGGCTGAGCCGATTGTGTTCAAATTTGGTGTGTAGTTAGGGACCTCTCATCCGACAGTTTCTCAAAAGGCATGGGTGGGTGCCTCTGCACGTGCGCATGTGCACATCCCTATTTTGTATCTCAGGAACGACTGAGCCGATTGTGTTCGAATTTGGTGCGTCGTTAGGGACCTCTCAGCCGCCGCCTTTCCACAAGTCAGGGGTGGGGTGGCTTTTTATGTGCGCACGTGCACATCCCTTTTCTATATCTCTAGAACGGCTGAGCCGATTGTCTTCAAATTTGGTGTGTGGTTAGGGACCTCTCGGCCCCCACTTTCCCACAAGTCAAAGGAGGGTGCCCCTGCACGTGCGTACCCTTTTGTGTATCTCAGAAACTACTCGCCCGATCGAGTTGAAATTCCCATGCATTTCCTTCGCGCTCGCTCGGTCATCACCAACTACGGCGCCTTACTGGTTTTAGTATCCGAAAGAGATGAGGAGTTTCTCAAAGTGTCATTGAAAGGAGACAACTGAGAAGTGAGAATCAAGGATCGTTATTTTTCGGAGTACGATGGAGATACTCGACGGTTCCGATATCATGCGAGGACAGATAATCAGACTGAAGTCATTCGACGCCTCTATTCCTGGCAGTACACCAGTAAAGCTCTTCTCGGTTGGCGAGCCGCCGCTGCTGCCGCCGGCGCCAATGTTACTGCCACACCAGACGGACGGGCCGGCGCGCACAGCACGGTCATGGCCATTTACCGCAGCTGTCCGCACATTACTGCGGCGCCGCACCGCACCGGCCGTACTGCTGCTCAGTCGTCCCACTGGGGCTCCGACCGCTCAGCTGGCCAGCACAGATGGATAGGCCAGCGGCGAGGCGCGACAACTCTCCCGTCTGGGGACCTCAGGCACTACGTGGAAACGCCTCCATCGATCCACTTATAGACAAGGCGTCCAGCCGAGACAAGCCTACGGGTACGTGCAGCAGTGACACCGGGGCGCCGCGTCGAGACCACAGTGGTTACCATCCACGCAGGATGCAGCAGCCCGACATACTCATTGCATAATCAATGATACCATGATTAGAACAGTGCAGTGAGTTCTGTTTACACACACGTGCGCTCCTGGAGCTGTACCGTGACAAACAAGTAGCCACAGCATCGTCCCGGAGCCGGCCCCGCCACGTGCCACCCCGTCCTCACGCCTCAGCCCAGGTCGGTCACACCGGACACACATCCCGCCCCGTCTCCGGTCCGAGACGGTCCGTCTCGGTCCGTCTCCGTCTCCGGTCCGTCTCCGGTCCGTCTCCGGTCCGTCTCCCTCCCGACTCCCTCCCGACTCCGTCCCGACTCCGTCCCGACTCCGTCCCGACTCCGTCCCGACTCCGTCCCGAGACTCCGTCCCGACTCCCTCCCGACTCCGTCCCGACTCCGTCCCGACTCCGTCCCGACTCCGTCCCGAGACTCCGTCCCGACTCCGTCCCGACTCCGTCCCGACTCCGTCCCGACTCCGTCCCGACTCCGTCCCGACCAGTGTTGGATTTGTCATTTCATGACCTGGTCCCGGAGAGTAAAAATCCATAGGTGGAGAGTAAAATTGTATTGTCAGGCAAGTTAAAATTTTCAGTTTTGTTTTAATTATTTTACTTGGAAAGTAAAAAATCCTGATTTGTAATAGATATTAAATACTTGTGAGGAAATTGAATTATATTTTAACTATAATGTCTGTAAGATCAGGCGAAAACAGCAAATTTCCTGAACAAATATGAAGAGAGCAAAATTCTTTGGACCCAAAAAGTCCAGAAAATGGGCCAAATTCCCAAGGCTGGACTCCCGACTCCGTCCCCGACTCCGTCCCGACTCCGTCCCGACTCCGTCCCCGACTCCGTCCCGACTCCGTCCCGACTCCGTCCCGACTCCGTCCCGACTCCGTCCCGACTCCGTCCCGACTCCGTCCCGACTCCGTCCCGACTCCGTCCCGACTCCGTCCCGACTCCGTCCCGACTCCGTCCGACTCCGTCCCGACTCCGTCCCGACTCCGTCCCGACTCCGTCCCGACTCCGTCCCGACTCCGTCCCGACTCCGTCCCGACTCCGTCCCGACTCCGTCCCGACTCCGTCCCGACTCCGTCCCGACTCCGTCCCAGACTCCGTC
>JAXIVJ010020271.1:0-12487 GCA_036785665.1 Chirona hameri
GTCACGGGTCGGACAGCGCCGGTTCAAGGTCAGCCAGGGCGGAGCTAAGCTCTGACGTCAGAGCATAGCTCCACCCTTTCACGATAGCCTCTACCCACCGATTGGATTCCTGTGCGAGTTTAACATTATAAGTGAGTGGCATAAATTAAAGTGATATCAATTTTCATTTGACACTAACTAACTTTAACAATAGGTAAAAATTGGCGCAGGGTCTGAAACGTCAATTGGGCGAAATTTGTTGATGCCAGTTGGTGTTTTCACAAGCTATAGCCAAAAATGTGGGTCCCAAGCGGTTTACTGTTCACAGTAGGTATTTCACAATGGAAGGTTAATTATATATATAACTCTTCTGCCTGCTTATGAAGTCTTCCCGCAGAGTATTTTGCAGTGTTCGATTGGTATTAAGCTCCTGGGATGGAGAGGGTTTTCATAACAGCAATAATTCATATTGTAAAAGGGGTGTGATTTTAAGCTCGCCTTATGAATACAAGACATTGACAGAATATAGTCCGAATAATGCAAGTACCTTTGAATTAAGATAGTAAACTGCTATTTAAGCATGCTCCTTTTCATTTGTTTCGTGGCGGCTGTTTCATTTGGTAGCCAACATAAATCTCTGTTGTTTTGGTAAGGAATGTTTCCATCGAGTCCATTTAGTTTTGTGAATTAATTTAATTGTCGCATTTTCCCACTGTTGCATATTTACGAGCGGGCGCGAAGCGTCCGTGAGGTTTCTCGTCAACTTACTAGACGAATTTACATTTGACCCGGCCCGACCCGGCCGACCCGGCCATACAGATGCTTTTTGGAAGCTAATAACTTTGCAACCACTGTTCCGATTGAGTTTTGGTTTACACCATTGGATAGGTCCATCAAATCAATTTTGTTTCTAATATAGTGCGTTCTGATAGAGGTGGTACGACAGCGCTTGGCAGTTGGAACACGCGAACGTCGAAATGAACAAAAAACCTTGGTAAAATGATTCGTGATCAAAAATGGCTGTATTAATCTAAGCATTGATTTATACGCTGAAACATGCAGCGCTCAGGACGTACTCCCTTTTGGCGGATTTGGGAAAGGAGATCATGAACAATTTAATGCAACTAAATTTTTATGTTGGCATGCATTGAGGCCTGGCAATTTTTCTGGAGGACTAAAACGACTATGTGTTACTACCACGTGTGCTCCCGTACCGTTTCATATTTCAAACCTGTTTTAGCTTTACCAGAGCGCGCTCGCTCGGTCATCGCCCAAAAAGGCGTTTTACTGGTATGCATTGTACTTATCGTATTGCTCAAAAGGCACAAGTACATATGCTGTATGACATCCATTAAGCGCATAGCGTATATGTTTGAAATTTATATGTTTTGAAATGTTTTGACACTGCAATATTGTTCAGATGCTACTTTCATTTAGACCATAATCTGCTAGATAGGCGCGCCCGCAAGGTAGCTGCTCGCTCCAGTATTGACCAGGAAGCTAAACTCCTTCACAGGCTTCGCCAAGGAAATCTCCCATCTTTTTGGAGACATGTAGGAAGAGTTCACCGCGAGCAGCAGCCTGTGCAGTGTGCGCTAGATGCCGAATGCTTTCGTGCACATTTCTCAGCGATCCATGAGGATAGCGAAGGGCAGCTCAGTCCTTCCCAGCGACTGATTTGTGACGCAGTAGCTGAGCGATTTGCTGAAGGTTGTGACGATGCTGAGCCAAGGGTTGTAGCACGAGAGGAGGTGACTCAGCTTATCCCGAGACTGAAGCGAGACTCCGCCCCAGGACCTGATTCTGTAACCGTCGAGCATTTGCTTTTTGGTCAGTGTCCTGAATTGCTTGAGGTTATTGCTGGATTGCTGACAGCTTGTTTTGCAAATGGACGTGTCCCAGCCTCCTTTTCGACTAGTGTGGTGAAGCCGATTAAAATAACCGGGTATGGACCCTAATCTGCTAGATAATTACAGGCCCATCTCATTGACGTCTACTCTGTCCAAACTGCTTGAGCTTCTAGTGTTAACCGAATTGGAGTCCTCTTTTGTTCCGCATGACCTACAGTTTGCGTTTGTTCACCATAGAGGTACAACTGAGGCGTCCCTGTTGGTCAGTGAGACGGTGCAATGGCATCTAAGGAGAGGCTCTCCCGTGTTTGCGGCCAATTTGGACGCTAGGAAATTCTTTGACCGGATTTGGCATGACGGTCCTTTTTGGCACCTCATCGAGCTTTTGAGTGTCAGAACTTGGTGCCTATTGCTGTGGTGGTACTGATAACTGCTTGGTCATGAGAACTGAGAACTGCCTTTCGATGGTTTCAGTCTCGTGACTTCCGAGTGCACAGGGGAACTAGGCAAGAGGCAATTTTGTCGCCAACGCTGGCCAATGTTTTCCTCCGTCCTTTATTAGCGGCGCTGGATGACAGCGACAGAGGAGCAGTCCTCCATGGATGTCATGTTCCGGCGGCCTGTTATGCTGATGATCTGTGTCTCCTATCGTGTAACGTCAGTTATCTTGGTCATCTCCTATTTCTTGTGGAGAAGTTCGCAATAAACTGGAGGCTAGAGTTCACGAGTCCTGAGAAAGCCAAGACCAAGAGTCATTGTATTGTTTTTGGCGGTGACGCACTGGCAGAGGCACCGTCATGGTTCCTTACTGACCAACAACTTAGAGTAGTCAGTGAGACAGAGCATCTTGGCACTGTCGTCTCTTCTAACTTGCAGGCGAAACAGCACGTCAATCAGCGTGTGAAGCGTGCCCGCGGCTCCTTATATGGCCTAACGCCTGCTGGTATCTTCAGCTAAGATTTAGCCCCCTTGGACAAGGCATTCCTGTGGCGCACGTTTGTGGCTCCTTCTCTGACCTTTGGAATCGCAGTTGCCCCGCTCCGGCCTGAGGATGTCAGTGAGCTTGAAAGCTTTCAAGCTCGCCATCTCAAGGCGGCGCTTGGACTGCCACCTCAGGCCCACCATTCAGCCCTACTTGTGGCACTTGGAGTGCCAAGCATCCAAGAGACCCAGAGAGACATGGTTTTTCGCGGGCTTTGCAATGTCTTTAAGTCAGAGCACAGGCTGTCCAAAGCCATGACGCGAGGCTTATCCTTGCTAGATGTTGACCCTTCCCAGCTGAATGGATCGTTTCTGGGGTTCGTGCATAGCATTTGTAATTATAATTTTGAAAATGTTCTGTCTTTGGCCTCGGGGGAACATCGACCCAGAAATGATCCATCCGCAGTCAGAGCCTGATGGAGTCGTTGACTCACTCCGTTTTTTGGCCTCGTGCACAGATGAAACTGCCCATCATCTGTTGCGCCTTATGGTGATGCCACGGTATTAGGTAATCTATGGTGATGCCGACCTTTTAGCCTTGATGTGGTCTCTTGGGATATTGATGTTGTACTGTACAATATCGTGATGCTCTGTTTTTGTGCAATGATGTGTGTGCGCACTGACCACTGCTCTTGAAATTTGTCACTACTTGTGATGCAAAATAAACGTGATGATGATGATGATGATTTAACCCGCGTACTGCCGGGAGTTCGCGCCAACCACGAACTGACGTTGATTTCCGCCCTCTTCCCCTAAGATCTCGAAAACCACGCAACGTAGCGACAATCGGAAAACGGCGTTAGATAGCTCGAGACAAACTCTATCGAACGCATATCAGTCTTTTTAGGTCAGGTCAATATTGAGGTCCCCAGAGGTCACCAAAGGTCAAATTCGGCTATATATGAGTGTTCTTGATAAAACCGTCTATATCTCGATAACTAAAAAAGCTAGTGACGCGCGGACAAAAAAAAATGTTCGAAAGATAATTTAATTTCTGTCACTGAAATTTCACCAGAATTGACCTAAACTCAATAATTAGGTCAGCAGAATCCATTGAATTTGAAGCATTCTAAAAATCGCTGAATTGTATTTAACCCGCGCCGTTCTGGTGCTCGGCTACACATTCGCCGTGCCGTTGGGTGGGGGTGGGGGGGTGGGGGGGCGTTTCGACGCCCCCTCGAACTCGGCTCCTTTGACACGTAGACAAAAACCGAAAACAGCGTTCGAAAGCTCGTAAAATCATTTTTAAAACTAATTTGTTCATATTTTGCTTCAGGTCAATATTGAGGTCACCAGAGGTCATCAAAGGTCAGGTTTTCCAGTTTTAGGACTTCGCTCCAGAAACCCACAAATAACTCGGGAACTACGATAGCTAAAAACAAACGAAAAACAAATAATCGAAAGCTCTTGATATGTCATCGCCATGGTGTCTTCTAATTTTAGCTCAGATCAACAGTTTAGGCACCAGAGGTCATCAAAGGTCAAAGGGATATTTTTGGCAAAACATTTTTTTTCGTAAATAACTTTTCACCTAATAAGGATAAGGCAATAAGTTTGACGCCATCGTGTTCGTCTTGTCAAGACGCTTCAAATTATGTACATATCGATCAGTTTAAGTCAACTCAGAAATTTGACCTCTGGTCAATGTCACGTGGTGACTCAAGTAGGTCATGTTGCATATAGGGCGACGTGTCTCGACAAGACAAACACATTGGTGCCTGATTCACTTATTTATCTTCATTCTGTCGAGAGTTATTAACAAACAAGTATTGGTGACCTCAGATGACCTTGGCTGACCCTGTAGGAGTCACTGAACACAAATTGAACCTGGATCAACAAGAATGGCCTATCATAACATGATCAAGAAGGAATTTGACTGATATCATGCGTATCCTCGGAAAAGGAAGCATTTGATATTTCCCCATTGATTTATAGTGGGGAGGTCACGAAATTGACCCGACCTTAGGTCACCGATATACACAATCTGAGATATTCGAATGGTAGGTACCTATGACCTTATGGAATCCTGTAAGTTTGAAACCGATCGGCCAAAAACTGCGGCTGTGGTACGACCGCAAACTTTTTGGAGGTGGGTCACTGATGACCTGACCTGGTGACCTGACCTGAGATAACCCGAGGTGAAAAATTGCACATAATGTGGGTAATTGATGCCCGAACGCCGCCGTTTCCCCGCTATCCTTGAAAAACCCTAGGGGGAGGGGGCGTCTAAACGCCCCCCCCCCCCCGGCACGGCGCGAGTTAAGGAATAACTTTTGACAGAAGTATGATAGAGTAAAACACATTTCTTCATTGTGTTTGTCTCGTCGAGATGCATCGAATATTGGGTAATATTGGGTGACCTAGTTAGGTCATATCCAAAAATTGACCTGACCTGATGTCAGGTCAAGGTCAAGTTAAGGGCAACTCTTACATCAATTGATTCGTCTCAACAAGCCAAATACCATGGGAAAGCTCCATTGCTCTTCCTTAATTTGGTAAAGAGTTATTGAAGAAAAACCATACGTGACCTGGGGGTCACCTGAGATGACCTCGTAGAGGTCAAATAACAGAAATGTGACATAGAGCTTTGGATTTGGCACTAGAGTGGTGGATCTGGTGAAAACTGATCAAATTGAGTCATTTTCTATGGATTTATACGTGTTTTCAGTTTTCCCCATTTACTTATAATGGGGAGGTCAGGAATTCAACCTGACCTTAGTTTACCAATATACTAAAACGAGATATACTAATTGTTTTAGAAATGTATAAAATATAGAATATAGAAAATGGAACTTATCACCTGATCCTGTGAGTTTCAAACTGTTTAGTCAATCACTTTGGCTGTGGCTCGACCGCAAACTTTGTTGGAGGTGGGGTCACTTGATTTGACCTGGTGACCTGACTTGAGATGACCAGAGATACAAATTATACACCATGTGGGTAATTGATGCCTAAACAGCTGTGCCAAATTTGGCTGCGCTGCGCGCCGCCGTTTTTGTGATATTCATGAAAAACCGGAGGGGGTCGAAATCAATTAATGGCAATGGCATCAATGGCAAATCAATGGCAGTGCGCGAGTTAATAAGTGTCAGCAATATACTTCCATTTCCAGTGTTTCCATTTCTTGACCCCTGGTTCCATTTCCCTGAAGTCTAACGTTCACTATAAGCACCCGAAGTAACTCTCTAAACGTCGCACCAAGCACACCATTTTTGAAGCTGTGCATGCCAAGCATGCCCTGCCTGCATCAACTATTTCATCTGTCGGCGGATAAAGATGCTCGACATCATTTCATCCAAGATTGCGACGTTCCGGGAGAATATCACGGTCCAGAACGCTCTCTCTCTCTCTCTCTCTCTCTCTCAGTTATGACCCTGCACTCAGTATAACCTTGCTTATGCTCAGTTGTTGACCCATGCTACTGCAAACCTATCCGAGCACAACCACCCACCAGGCTTAGCCCCACCTCAATCCTGCCTTCAAGAAGGCCAGAAGTTCAAACGTGCAGGTACGGAACCAAGTGGGTTGCCAAGAAACACAGAATACACGCTGAGGCAATTATGTTGCATGCCGCTGAAGTTAATGTATTGCTTTATTAATTATTCCTTCATTGATAGCAAAAGCAGGAGGCGGTTTTCAGAAGAGTCCGTCGTGTTTAGGGTAAGGCATCTGACCGATGTAAAGGGAGAAGTTGCCGTATGACTGGATTGCCGGACGAACCGGTCTTATGTTCAGGCGGTATGGCACGGAATTCTCGGACCCCGACCACTGCTATCGTGATTTCGGAAAATCCAACCATTCTGACCATGGCAAAATATTCCAACAAAGCTTCCAATTATACGGGAATCGTTTCCTTTGATATTTGCTTGTTTTGATCCTGTTTATGATTAGGCTACTTGCATATTAAGCAGCAGCTAATGCCCTGTAGGTGATAAATAAAACATAGAACGAACCTGATAATAAACGAATACCCTATTAGTGTCACACGATACCTTTGGCCTCTTCCAACACCAGTAGCGCATCCACCTTGTTTGATTTCCCGCACCGCTCGGTGCTCCGAAGGCCACGTCGGCGTCGGCGCCTGCTATCTTCGGACTACTATGCAGCGTACAGATCCCAATCTGCCGACGGTCGCCAGACTGGCGCACACAGAACAGGGCCATGACCGGCTTCCGCGGCGCCGGCACACGCCATGTAACACCGTGTCCTACACGGCCAATCACTATCCGGGACTGCATCGCACACGGAAAACCTGCCCCGGTCGGCTGCCGCCGGCGTCAGCAGCAGCGCCGCCCCGGCAGCTGCCGGCCGCCGCCCCGGCTGCTGGTCCACCCGTCACGTGACGTCACCCATCACGTGACGTCACCCGTCACGTGACATCACCTGTCCGTGACGCGGCCCGGTATGCACAGATGCTGCCGCCCGCTCGCGACCCGATCGCGCGCGATCGCAGCCCGATGCCTCGCTGCCGCCGCGCTGCCGCTCGCATTAGGCGTCCTGCTGTCGGCGGCGGTGAAAAATTAGCCTCGGAGCGACTGTCGAGCCGTCGCCGCGGAGTGCAGCGCTGATCGGAGATGACAGCGCTGTCGGTTTGCATAAGACGAATCGCGTCTCGGTCCGCGCGCAGGTGACGTTTGTCTTGCGGCTGCAGCTGGCGATCGGGCCTGCAGCGGAGCGACACAGCGGCACGCCAAGTGCCACCCCGCCGCGGAAAAACACACGTCTGAGGAAGGAGCGACGCCCGCCCGATGGTGGGGAGTGATGTCAGCGAATGTGTCAGAGGACTATAGAAGTCAAATGATGCGAGGCGATTGTTGTGTTGAAGAAATCATCGCAAACGGGCGCGAGGTTTTACTGCCTGTCTCAGTATGTGTACAACATATGGGATGTAGTGCTAGGCAAGTATCATGACAGGTTGGTTTGTACTTGATTCACTTTGTCGTGTGCGTTTTGTGAAAAAAGACATGCTCGAATATTTCTGGCGTTACATGTAATCACATGCCACATGCTTTCGTGAACGGTCACATGAAGCACCTACCGAGTATTGTGTAACTATCTTGCAGACTATATTGCAAATATATGTGTGCCATGTACTGGCCTATAGGGATAGGGATAAATGTCATTAGGCACTGGCAGAAATATGGTCCTGTTCATGAAACAGTCACGACCTATAGCACCATATTATAGTAGCGTCATATCTTACAGAACTCGTGTATTCTACAGAAATAGAAGCGTTCAATAAAACTGCATCTCTACATCACAAGCACCCTACACGTCCTAAACGGTCCGTTTTAGCTTGCTGGCGCCATAAATTAAATGCATAAGTACAACACTAATCTTTACTCATAAAAATATTACGCTATCGGAAAGTACCTATCCACCCAATTAGCTATACTGCCTCTATACCGACTCACTTCTTCATGCCATACGATATGCTATCATTCGTTTAATTAAACCGTCGGGCGATCTAATTGAACCGTGCGTACCGGTCGATTTGCAGTGAGTCGCGAGAACGGGCGCTGAATTATGTAATGACGCCCGCCCGTGCCTCTTGTTCCGTGCCGCTGTGTTGCAAACTAAATCATCGGGGCGGCCGACGCCGGATCGTAACCGGGCCCTATTCATAATGCACAGGAGCAGCAGCGATCCGTTTTTACGGCGCAGTACCCGGTAGCAACGGGCACTTTTCGGCGACAGCGGCCAATTCATGCATGCCGCCGTCTCTGTACAAACAGCTGGTGGCATCTCTGAGCGCAGTGGCACGAAACTGGCGCATTTCTGACTTAGACACGAACCTGCAGACCTCCTGAGCGCAGTGGCACGAACATGGCGCACTCCTGACTCAGACATGAACCTGGCGACCTCCTGAGCGCAGTGGCACGAACCTGGCGCACTCCTGACTCAGACACGAACCTGGCGCACTTCTGACTCAGACACGAACCTGGCGCACTTCTGACTCAGACATGAACCTGGCGCCCTCCTGACCGCAGTGGCACGAAACTGGCGCACTTCTGACTCAGACACGAACCTGGCGCACTTCTGTCCGAGGTACAAACCTGGCACACTTCCGACTGGGACATTAACCTGACGCTCTTCTGCTTCTGTTTAAGGTACGAACCTAACGCACTTCTGACAAACTTGGTGCACTTCAGACAGAAGCACAAACTGGCGCACTTCAAGGCACTAACCGGAGCACTTCTGTGGCGCATTTCTAATGATCGCACCTGACGCGTATCACCCCAGTTATGCACTAGGAACCTGGAACATTTCAGATAGTGTGACGACTCACGAATCTGTTCGTCACCATCTACACCTTTTTAGGTTGAATTAAAAAAAATATAAAGAGCAAAAAAAAAAAAAAAATCCAATTTAAAAAAGATAGTACAATTTGCAATATGTTAAGTCCAATTTAAAAAAGATTAACTAAAAAAAGTGCAATTTGAAATTGTCGATCCTTCCTAGATCTGCCTCATGAGCATACGCATGCAAATCAAATGCATTTTCTTCCCGGGAACACCTATTTCTTTTAGGTCTCCATCCTTTAGTTTGATAACTCTTTTCATACTCAAAAAATATTTATCCACATAACGATTTCTTGGCTGTCAAGCCGGAGCTGTGGCACCATAATATACGTAGCTTGTCACGGCCAAATGTCAGGCAGTCATCCCTCACTCTTATCACGGATCACGATGCCAAACAACAAATGACATGACAAAACAACCAAACACACATAATATTTATTATTTACCCCAACATTCATTATTGTGTACAATTTCAACGGCATGCAACAAAATAACCAAGCCATTTTACAATATCAACACATCGCCCTGCCTTTGAGCACTGCTTGTCAGTCTCACATGACATGCGTCTGCATCGGCCGGCCTACACCATCGCCAGATCGGCCAGCGCCATGCAGCAAGCATAGTGTTTTGTACATGGTTGAAGGCGTTGAGGCAGGCCATTGGGGTGACGGCGGCCATGGCGCGATCGGTCTTCTCCTCCAGGCATCGGAGGACGGTGTTCTTGTTGGCTGATCCCTTGCGTTGTGGCCATCAGCTCTGGAAAGCCTGTGGCCATCTCGCGTTTCATCTGCGCCTTCATGACCGGCCAGATGTGCTCTATGGGGTTCAGAGGTGTACTGTATGGCGCCGTCCTCAACAGTTCCACCCCGGGGAACTCCGCCACCACTTCCTCAAGACTGGTGTGGACGGGTGCATTATCGCACACCACCACGATCTGATCCAGAGGTTGGTGACAGCTCTGGATCGTTCTCCGGAGCCAGTCCGCACAGTCGTCCCTTGCCGGAAAGATCCGCGTCGGCGCTCCCAGTGTACAATGCCTGTCTGACCCATGGCGCCGATCACATGGCTGTTTGGACCTCTTGAGTTAGCGGCCTTACCGGGAGCACCGCGCGCCATGACGCGAGCGACCCTGTGAGCGTCGGAGAAACAGGTTCCGCTTGTTTCGTCCATGTAAATAATCGTCGTGCCGCTCCCCGTCGCTGCCATGACACGTTCAACGAAAAGAGATCTGCGCCTCTTGTTTTCTTCTGAGTTCATCCCAATTGGTTGGAAAGTCACCTTCTTTCCCGTGTACAGTTGGCCTTCCTTTACAGTTTGTGTACTGTTGGGATGGATATCTTCGTGCCAGTTTCAGAATGAAAGTTTCCGGGATATTTCTGCCAGAGTGATGAGCGGGTTTTCCTCAACATACTTCACCATCTTGTCGGTCATTGCGGGGTTGACTTTACTGGTGGTCGCACCGCCCCGGGGTCGAGGACCGCCGCCGGTCAGGCCTGGTGATATACCTGCCGTAGGCCGTCTGGACAGCGGCTCCATTTGCGGTGGCGGCCAGCATCCAATCGCCTCTACTTTATCTTTTTTAAATTGGATCTCTTCTTTTTTAATTTGCTCTTTATCTTTTTTAAATTGGACCTAAAAAGGTGTAGTTCTGACAATCAAATTAAACCGAATCTTTTGAAACGGATGCATTTTTGGGATGTGTGTTGCACACTAAATCATTGGGGTGGCCGACGCTGGATCCTTACTATGCAAAGCTTGTTGCATGGACCCTTATCCTTACCATCCAATCATGCAATTCTGGTTCATCGACAACAGTAAGGACAAAAGGTGAACGTGCCAGGAGGAATGTGTAAGATTCACCCAGATCCTGACATCATCTAACCTGTTGCCATGGCCGCTGTCTCCAACCGCAGTCCGTTCCAGTCGGGTGCAAAAAACAATCGCCAGGAACGTTCGAACGGCAATTTGCAAGGGTGACTGAATCAGACGCTCAGCACACTACCGATGGAGTCATATGGGCGGAATATCACGGCGTTCTGAAATGTTTTGTCAGTCACCGGACCATTGAAAAATCACGTGTCTAGACGACTGGGCATGCTGACTGACCATAAAACGTGACATTTTCGTCAGCCATTTAGTTATTCACTCCCAGCGTGGCCTTGAATGATTAGAAAGCAGCGAACGAACTTGATACACTTCAGCTCGTGACGTGATTTCGGTGCACTGCAGTACGTTCCATAAGCCTGACGCGTATCATGTCGTCCACGAGCCTCGTTCGATCCTGCCGCGGCACGGACGTGTCTCACGATGCGTCACAAGTGGTGTCGTTGTGTCGACCCGTCTCTCCGCGACTCGTTAACATTCCCGCGCCAAAAGCGGCATTAATCATGCAAATGACAGTGCTCCGCCCGCGGGGCCGCGCGCTCCCGTCTGCAGCGGCAGCCGCCAGCGATCCGGGAAATGTCGGATGAGCTCAGCGGCCCGCTGTGGTGTGTATGGTGGTGATGAACCAGCCTAGTGGACACACAGAGACCTGCTCTGAGTGGGAGGAGGGGTGGGGGGGGGGAGGGGGGGGGGGGGGGGGGTGGGTGACGTGGATAGGACTTAGGAGTGCTTACAGGCGACAGCAGGGGTAGGGTTGCTTCTGTCACACGCGATGTGCTAGTCGCGAACTAATGCCGACTGGGATACGGGTTGTCATCTGTCCAGATACGGCGTATACAGCTAATCGGCCACGGCCAGCTCAAAGGAACGACAACCCCAGACTGGCCTGACACTCGACAATAGTCTGAGAATCGATTGTGGTCTGACCCAACAGAGAGCAATACGCGGGGCCCCCGCAGCCTGTCATCAGGACCTGGCTCTGACCTGGCCCAGGCCAACTGTCACTGACGGGCACGACTCTAACCGTGGGCTCGACACTAGCTGGTTTTAACAGTGCTGGCAATAGCGGGGTCTCGGGCGCGGTTCGAACACTGGGGAATGACTGACACTGTCTCGGACGGAGACCTGACACATACCAGGAAACCGGCTTCCCTGCCCGGCTCACCCCGACCCGACCCGGGCCCGGTGCGGCGTCACCACCCGGTTCTGACGTTTGCCCGGCGATCAGCTGCGTCGCCCCGTCCCCATCCCCCCATCCCCCCATCCCCCATCCCCCCATCCCCCTGTCTCCCCGTCCCCCCCGTCCCCCATCCTCCCATGCTCCCATCCCCCATCCCCCATCCCCCATCCTCCATCCCCCATCCCCCATCCCCCATCCCCCATCCCCATCCCCCATCCCCCCCATCCCCCATCCCCCATCCCCCCCCATCCCCCATCCCCCATCCCCCAATCCCCCCATCCCCCCATCCCCCATCCCCCATTCCCATTCCC
>JAXIVJ010020272.1:0-12464 GCA_036785665.1 Chirona hameri
TGTGGATTTTGATGACCAATTTCGAAGACCTCCACCATCCATGCGTTGCGAATTATCGGCTGCAACTCAAGGTTCTTTAAAAGCTCACATGTTATGCTGTAGGATGGCATCGTTGTTAAGTGCGTGACATGACTGGTTAAAATGTCCACCTTAACATGAAAGGATTAAATGTCCCCGTAACCCAGATTTGGGAAAATGGGTGTTCTAAAAAAAGAGCTACAAATATCATCAGGATGGTTAGTATAATCATTAATCAAGTAAGGACAACGAAGTTAGTATAATCAAGTAAGGACTAAGGACAACGAAGTTAAAGTTAGTATAATCAAGTAAGGACAACGAAATATTCTTACTTTTATCTGTAATGCTTATGAAATTACTTTGATGTTTATGAAAAATATGGGCTGAAAAGACAGATTAGCATATGTAGCCTTTGGAAAGTTCGACCCTGCTCTTTTAAGTAATTACCGTAACCATAATATCAGATACCATTTATCTGACAACTTGTAGAACAAAGCCAAACGCGAATCATGTTAAAAGCCTGGACGTACTCTGGAAAAGGAAGGCTATTTTTAGAGCAATCTATTAACGTTAATGCTTGAATCCTGGGTTTGGTTGCGCCGGACACAACCCATTCTCTCCTGGCTATTATGACCATCGGCTCAGTGGGCTTCCATAACCCTTTAGCTTGCGTGACCAGGCTCATAAGCTGCAGCCTATTATTGAGTTTAGTTTTGCACTTCCCGAGCCAAGCTACGACATTATAGCTGGCTTGTCTCATCCAATTAAAACGAACAATACATCGGAAAGCAACTCATGTCTTCAACCACATATTAAAGGATTTTTCCACGCAAAAGCTAGACCACGTTAAAAAAATCCGCGGAGATCTCAAATGCAGCACCATCAGTACGCGCCAGTTTCTATCACAGTTCTAGCACGCAATGAACGTATGACGTCTCAGTGTTCAAATGCAAGGTGTGAATTGTACCTCGTTAACCTGCTCGGGGGTAAATTTTACCCCCTCCTGGATTGTTTCAATAACTTAAAAACTATGACCGATATCGAAGTAAACGTTAAAACATAGTAAACGTAAGTACACCTTATGCTGTATCGATTATACGTCTTATATCTCAATTTCATTGAAATTGGTGAAATGGTTTGGGAGATAATGACGTTTTAGTGACGTCATGTCATGCAATTTTTGGTGGAAAAACGTTAAATGTTTGACAAATCGTAGAAAATCGAGTTTTAAGCAAATTGCAAATATAAAACGTGAAAAGCAAGTATATAAGATTTTCTTCTACATGGCTATTTCGAATTTCCGAAATTTGGGGTTTTATCCCCCAAAAAATGAAGAAAAAAATCGTAAGAATTTCCACATTTTTTTCTTCTTCAAAAATCGGAAGATATATTAGAGAACCAAGTATGGACGATACCCAAACCAAATTTCAAAGCAATATCTTTATTTTTGGCTGACTTATCGCTGTCTAAGTATAAGTAACTCATGACGCCATTTTGTTAAGTTACGTTTTTTGGCTTTTGGTGACCAGACACAGACAAATAAATGCCACCGCTGTATTTCTGAGACAAAGCTGGTCTAGAAACATGCATTGCTTACTTATATTAATCCATTTCAAATGTTTTACTTATCGTGACTTGACCTTGACCTGAGGGCCATTATATGGAGTCAGGTTGTCAAAATGGCTGCTACTATCGAATTATACGTGTAAAATAACCCATACAACATGTGTATCATGGCTTTCGTAGACCTGTGACCTTTTGTGACCAGACCTTTACCTTTGCTTACCATTTCACTTTCCTTATGCGGGAGATGCATTATACTTTTGAGAGCACTTTGTGCGATTATAGTCGCAATCTAAGGCTTTGGATGGAAAGTATGGCCCAAAAACCCAAATACCTCAATTTGGACATTTTACCTGACCGTGACCTGACATGTGACCTTATTTTAAGAATTTCGGGTATGAGTTAGATTCGTCTCATTGAGAGCTTTCGATCACCGCCTTGCGCGTCTCGCTGCGGTCATTGGTTCGGAAGATACGAGGGGAGGGGTAAAATTTACCCCCCCGCGGCGCGCGTTCGGCTGGAGACCCCAGCGCCGCGCGGGTTAATCTGGCAACTCCGCACGTGACCCAGCGCTGAATCTGTCAGTCAGCCAACAATCACCGCTTTATACCGCTCACAGCTCTGACGTCACCTCTGCTCTGGGCCGCATCGGCTGTCTGCGTGGTATACCGGTCAGTGGTCAGATCAATAGGTCAGGAGGATGATCAGATGATCAGATGAGGATGATAAGATGAGGATGATCAGATGAGGATGATCAGATGAGGATGATCAGATGAGGATGATCAGATGAGGATGATCAAATGAATGATCAGATGAGGATGATCAGATAAGGATGATCAGATGAGGATGATCAGATGAGGATGATCAGATGAGGATGATCAGATGAGGATGATCAGATGAGGATGATCAGATGAGGATGATCAGATGAGGATGATCAGATGAAGATGATCAGATGAGGATGATCAGATGAGGATGATCAGATGAGGATGATCAGATGAGGATGATCAGATGAGGATGATCAGATGAACAGATGAGGATGATTATATGATCAGATGAGGATGATCAGATGATCAGATGCTCAGATGCCCAAGTCAGATCAATAGGTCGTTGGTCAGCGCGGGATCGGGTATTTACTGCAGTATTAGTCAGGGTGTGCTGGTTACAAGAAGAAGAAAAAAACGAATGTCATTTTGACGAATGCATATTGTCGAAGGACACTTTGACGAAATGCCTTTTTGTCGAAATGTGAATTTGTCGGACGGCGAAATGGCGAATGCAAATAGACGAATCCTTTTTGCCGACATGTCAAGATGCCGCAATGTCTTCTTGCCGACATTTCAAAAGGTCGAAATGTGATTTTGCCGACATTTGAAAAAGTCGAAATGTCTTTTTGCCAAATGTAATTTTGCCGTCATGTGAAAATATCGAAATGTCCTTGCCGAAATGTAATTTTGTCGACATGTGAAAAAGTATAAATGTCATTTTGCCGAATGTTACTTTGTCGACGTGTGAAATATTGGGTAATCTTTGACTAAGGTATACCTGTCGTTGCGCCGTGTTATGCACACTATGGCAGCATATGGTAACCGATCAGAAAAGCAGCGGCATTGTGCACCACGGCGAAATTTCCATATTGATTTCGACGAAGCCGTTAAACCTAACCAGGGTGTGGCAGGAAACAATTGTAATAACATAATCGAACCTGACCTCACCTTTACAGCAATGACGGTCGCAGGGACCCACGTTTAGAACGCTTCGCTCGCATTCGCTCGTTGCGCCATGCGGCCCTACCCAGAGACCATCTCGTTGACAAAACCTAGCCTAATCATATGGCGTAAATAAGTTGTCCGATGTGTCGACGCAACCTAAGCTATTAATAATCATAACGGCTTCGTAGGAAGAAATATTGAAATGTCGCCGTGGTGCACAATGCCGCTGCTTTTCTGTTGTTACCACATGATGCTGTGACGTCTTTCTGCGCTGCCATATTTTGAATAACACGGCGCACCGACAGGTATTAGTCAAATATAACCAATTGGACACGTCGACAAAGTGGCATTCGGCGAAAATACATTTCTACCTTTTTCACATGTCGACAAAATTACATTTCGGCAAAAAGGCATTTCGACAAGGGCTGCGGAGTCGGAGTCGGAGTCGGATTCGGAGTCGGTCGGAGTCGGAAGTTTTGGCCGGAGTTGGAGTCGGAGCGGAGTCGCTAAAATCTTACCAACTCCAACTCCGGCCCGGAGTCGGAGTCGACTTTTTATGAATTGGCGATTACTTTGGTCGGTAGAATAGTCGTCGGCCAGCTAACTTTACATCCCTTCGAACGAAAATGAATGGAAAGTAAAACCTATAGTTTACACATCTATCGGTAGATTTCCGCCTGATGAAGATAGGACAATAATTTTAACGTCATCTGATGATGATTGGGGTTTTGGACGCACCGACTCTTATGGTCACACAGCGACCATTGCAACGTCATCATGCTCGTTTCATCAAGGAAATTCGAATCATACCATGGTGACCAGGTTACCTAGGTGAAATTCAAAATTTGACCTCAGGTCAAGGTAATTTAAGGTCATGTGGTGAACCAGGTACGTCGTGCTGCGCAATGTCGGACGCGTCTCGACGAGACATGCACAGTGGTGCCTGTCTCACGTTCTTATCTTCATTTTATCAAGAGTTATTGGCGGTTGTTTCGTGGGTTCCGCCGAATGCAGGCGAGCGCGACTGGGCTGGACGCGCGGCCGGCACGCCGCGCCCGTGCTCAGGCGACGTGGCATTGTTCTCAATACTGTTTAGAATAAAGACAAACGGAGAAAATGGATGGTATTGCAGATATTGTTTTCTAGCATGCGGTTGGAGAACGGATATAGATCGGAGTTGGAGTCGGAGTCGGAGTCTGAGGCGATTTTGTTCAGGCGGGAGTCGGAGTCGGAGTCGGAGTTGCTAAAATTCTGTCGACTCCGCAGCTCTGATTTCGACCTTTTCACATGTCGACAAAATGACATTCGGCAAAAAGCATTTCGTTTCTTTCACATTTCGACAAAACGGCATTTCGAGAAAATGGCATTTCGACAATTATTATTCGCCATTTTGCCGTTCGGCATAATCACATTTCGACAAAAAGACATGTCAAATTGTCCTTCGACAATCTGCATTCGGATAAAAGACTTTCGTCAAAATAACATTCGCCATTTTGTCCGAACACCGTTTAGCTGACTGGCAGCAACACATCAAGACAAACGGTCCGGCAGAATGAGATGGTTGTGATAGGCGGAGACGGGAAACTTCTGTTGTGACAGGGTCATTCGCAGGACAAAATATGGCACTGCGAACGCTCGATGAGACGAATGATGTCAGGAATAACAGGAAGCAACAGCGTAGTGGCTCCGGAACAAGAAGGCTCCTCAAATCAGCATGCCATTGAGTTGCAATTTTTGTTCATGCAAATATTCCAAATTCATTCGGCTGTGTAATAATTCAATGATTTCCATTACTAAAACTGAGGAGTCTTTCGTTTGATTGTTCGATTTTCCTCTATATCTATCAGATTTACCGCCTGGGTTTGATTGACATTGATAACATTCCATCATACTTAAAGGAAATAGTTCACCTTCAACATGGGATTTTGAACTGAAATAGCAGTTTTGTAGCCCGTGTTGAGAAATCCTTATCTGCAACTTTTCTTGGTTGAAAAGACTCTCCAGCTGAAGATATTTGACTTTTTGGCGAAGGAATGCGGCGCATATTTGATATACCGTACCGTCTGAGAGTGCCAGCACTGGTCTGAGCATGCGCAGCCAGTAACGCACACCATAACATTAATAATTTACGACCTTCTGTCCTGAATTGGCGCGATGTAGGACCATTTTTTAAAAGAAAAAAAGAAACTGTATTAAAAAATATAATAAAATCGTGTTCTGAAAAATTTCCGAAGGTGAACAATTTCCTTTAAAGCCAAAATGACAATAAGGAAGGACCTTCTATTGTGCCTGAAGGAGGCCGGAACCAGCACGTTTCGCTCATTCCTTTTGCACATCTGTAAATGCGTCTCTTTTGGACTACGCCCATCAACATTAGTGCAAATTGCACGCTTCCAAGCTCTGAGACATTTATTTGAAGGCATTTGAGGCAAATGTCAACTAGACAAGACTAAGTCACCTCCTCCGCAATGCCAAAGGTTAATGTCAAAGGTTAATGCTCGCAATACTGAGACTGTCAGCTGTCACTCGGAAGGGATTTTTTCCGAATGTTTTGAATGGATGGATTTCCGAGGTCGGGCCCCGCGCTAAGCATAGCTTGTTGCGCAGACCCTAACCCCACCACCCGATCAAGCAATTCCTGGCGTCCGGCAGAATTTAGAAGCGAAAGTTTTACGTGCCCGACATACCTGGACACGGTCCGCTCCGCCCTCTGACGTCACCTGACCTTGAGTGCGACCGCTGCCACCGGCCACAGGCCATCCCAGTCAGGGGCAAATAGCGAGCGCCGAAGCGACTCGAACCCGGGCTGCCACTACCAGGTGAGGTCAGAAGTCCGGCGCTCTCCCAGCTAAGCTACAGGGGCCGACACGATTTCGTGATAGACATTGTCCGTGATGGACAAACTTGTACGAAATCGTGTTAAATTGAGTCACGACGATAGTTTGGGTTTGATTTTTTTTTCTGATTATATTTGCCTACGTGCTCTACGATTATGTCTATCAGTCCCACCCAGACTTGTCAATGATTCATATTTGTCATGAATCGATTCACAGTGATTCACGGACCATAATGAATGATTCAATCATGATTCAATCACTCAACATTACCATAATGAATGATTCAATCATGATTCAATCACTCAACAATGATGTATGACTCAGTCATGATTCAATCACTCAACATTACCATAATGAATGATTCAATCTTGATTCAATCACTCAACATTAAAGGGAATTGTCGACTCCTTCGTCTAACTCCTTTGATTTTGAATGTGCGACTCTAAGATTTTATGAGCGTGATAGGGAGGTCATGCTCTACCTGTGTGCCAATTTTCATGCACATCAGAATAGTCTGCTGTTTGACCTTAAACATATGACCTGCTCTAAATCCTTTGATTTTAAATGTGCGACTCTAATATTTTACCAGAATGATCACTAGGTCGTGATCTATCTATGTACCAATTTTGAAGCCAATCCAAATAGTCCGCGAATGTATTTCCGAATGTGAATGTGAATGTGAGCCAATTGGACACGCGCGTTGTTTATTTTGATTATAAAACGATATTTATAATATTTATTATAATTGCAAATTCCAAGTTCCAAAAGCATTAATGACTTTACGTTTCACTTTTTAAGCGACTAGAACATTTATTTTGATTTTGCATTAGGTATTATTTTTTTATAAAGCATGATGTGGAATAAAGCGGCGCCGATGCGACAGTGATATTTGGGACATGCGGAGGTCATGCAAATGTTTGTTTATGATTTAGTTTTTATATGGCATAGCCTAGAAATTAGGAAAAGGTGGGTACCTTTTGATAATTTTTCGTGTGAAAAAGGTGTGCGTGTACTGTGTAGTTTATGAACCAGAGTATGAGTTAGTTACCTTTTATAAGTATTTAGGTACCTACCCCTAACCCTACCAGTTCCAAGGTATTCATCTAGTTAGGGCTGATTGAACAGTGGCTTTGTGCCCACTGGAGTTGGACACAAAGCCTCGCTTTCTTTACACATAGATGAATTACAGGCTACAGCTCAGGACACGGCTCATATAATTGGCCATTAAGTGCCTGGTTTGTCAACAGATGAATGCTGGGCCGCTGGCATATTTTGTGGACAGTTTATGCTGTTCGACCAAAAAAGAATGATTCTTTGAGCAATGAATGATTCAATCAGCCTATTTTCTCTGTATGAATGATTCAATCAGTGACTCACAACAGGTTTGCGCATGAGGTGAATCGATTCATGAGTCATTCATTTGAAATAAGAATGATTCCATCAAAAGTAGTCGATTCACATTGAATCATTGACAAGTCTGGTCCCACCAACTAGATACTTTGGTTTATTAAATGTGACTATAGCATGTGCTACGAAATAAAATATGATGATACCGTCAATAAAATCTGTAGAAATGTCCAAGATAAGGATTTCAGAGCAAATATAGGGCACATTATCAGTTATTTTTGCCATATCAACTCCACTACGCCTTGCGAAATGTGGCGAGCAATGTTTGACAACGTTCAACATTCTTATTCATGGATGTGTGTATTCAGAATAATAAAAAAAAACTGCAGGGCACATCTGAAGGGCGGTGGACAAACAGCACCGCAAAATGCGTGTCAATGGCACTAAATGAACTGCGTACGTTTTGTAAATCGCTGAGTAGATCATGTACACTGACACTGCACTAGTTCGGGCAAATTATCATACATCCATGGAGTGATGCACTGATTGCATGGCACAAGTTCACACTTAGGTTCACCGAAGTTCACCGAAGAGACCACGTTGATAAGAACATGCCTTCACCCCCAAGATATATATAGAATCTTTCGAGTTTTCCAGGGAAGATAAGAACATCTTTGCTGAGTGAGTGACAAGCAAAAACCGAGTACCGAAGGCACGAGTTTTTTTTTTGCTGTGGCCCTCACGAAGCAACATCTTTTTATCTGCCCGAGGAAACTCAAAGGATTTCATATCTTCATATTTGAAAACATGAAAATAAACTCAAATCTCGAGCTGCATCCTTGCACCCTGCAAGATTCAAAGATAATATTTTTTAGCAGCATACAAACGTTTAAGATGAACCTAAAATATGAAGATAATGTGATTTCAATAAGTCACATAGGGACATTGTACCACATCACGGTATCTATGAGCATAAGTATACCGACGAGTGCAATACATATGCATTATCATGCAACTGAGAGACTGTTTCCTATTCAGCACGTGCAACACATATCTACTATATAAAGGGCAAATTCAAACCGTTCCAACGCTAGCAACTCGAAAACCCTTGGAGATGGACCCAAAACCCTTACATTCTCTGAATCAGCATGATGGCAGGCATGTCAGTGTACCACTACCATACAGATCGGACCTCTATGTTTGTCAAGTAAATTGTGAAAGCGTGGAATTGATATTGATTGCAATGATATTTGTATTT
This sequence comes from Chirona hameri, assembly GCA_036785665.1. Classification (NCBI taxonomy): domain Eukaryota; kingdom Metazoa; phylum Arthropoda; class Thecostraca; order Balanomorpha; family Balanidae; genus Chirona; species Chirona hameri. The sequence goes on from JAXIVJ010020272.1 coordinate 8,733, forward strand.
AGTGGGCCTGAATTTCTTCATATGTTGCGCCTTTGTGACATTCGTTATGCAGCCATACGGAAACAACACGCTAGCGGCCTAGGGTTGTGTGTTCAGCGTTGAATCGTAGGTTGAATATTATGAATCCTGGCGATCCTAGCCCAAATTATATTAGTGTGACTGACGTGGAATTCGTTTTCAAGTCAATTGTGAAAGCGTGGAATTTGTTAAGAACAAGGGTTGTGTTCAGTGGTGTTCAGTGTTAGTTTTCATGGTTGTGTGTTCAGTATTGAATCAAGGTGTCCGGGGTAATGTCTAGGGTTGTATGCCAGTATTATTTGGCTGTGTGTTATTCTGATATCATGAAAAGTACAATATTTCAGTTTACCCTACCTCACGGCTACGCGCCCTAAGCCAGCAACAACAACAACAGTTTACCCTACCAAAGTATTCAGTGGTGTGGGATTTGTTAAGAACAACCCAACAAGTGTTAGTTTTCAAGTAAATTGTGAAAGTCTTCAGTGGTGTTCAGTGTTAGTTTTAAGAGCAGTGTTCAGTGTTGAATTAGTTTTAAGAACAGTGTTCAGTGTTGAATCAAGGTGTTTGGGGTAATGTCAGTTTACCCTACCAGACATTTGTTGAAGCGTGGAATTTGTTTTACAAGTAAATTATGAAAGCGTGGAATTTGTTCATAACAACACGCTAGGGTTGTATGAAAAGTCCAATCTTTCAGTTTACCCTACCAGACATTCAAAGCGTGGAATTTGTTAAGAACAACACAAGAAGTGTGAATTTATCCTACCAGCCATTTGTTTAAGCGTCCGAGGAGCCGCCCGAGGAGACACCGCCAGGTACTTAATTTCCCGGGCAACGCCGGGTACCCCAGCTAGTTTTACCAATAAATGCATGTGTTTATGGATCGTAATGCTGAAGCCAATGAGGAAAAATACCGGAAGTGATGGTGGGCTCTACAGGATAAATAACAATTTTGTTATTGGATCATACCATATTTGGTCATGAATTATTGGAGTATTGGATCGGGCGAACAGTTGCATGATAAAATATTTAATTGACTCGCGCCTGAAAGATTTCTTATTGAACTCGCCTTCGGCTCGTTCAATAACAAATATGTTCAGGCGCTCGTCCATTACAGTATGTGATTGTGCAATGAACCAAACCTCATAAACATGAGAGGGTAAAATGACTGCCTTATGGATAAGTCGTTAAGAGTGCTACGTTGCAAGACACTTCGAAATTAAAGGTACACGGAAACTCGGCAGTCACTGGATCTGTCATGTCAGAGCTGAATTTAGACTGTGCCGCACTCCACCCCGGCAATGCGGAACATTTTCAGGCGATTTGTTGTCAAAGAATGTCCTCACATGTTAGATGAGTCCACGCACTATTCAAATAAGGATAGTTTTGCAGGGTCAAGTATTTGATGAAAGTTATACAAGAATTTTAAATTCAGTCCATCCTTACTTAGGCTTTCAAAACTGATATAAACACATTTAATTCGGTAAGCCAGCGCATAACTTGTCTCTGTAATCCAGGGAAGTGTTGGTTTTGTATCAATTTCAGTTGTGTTGAGAGCAACGGCCGAGTTCGACCCAATCAGACCCGTTCCTGATTAAAAACTGCTGCAACACTGTAAAGGGATCAGCACTGTCCAAGCCAGAAATTTTGTTATCACGATCAGCAGGATTGCAATCCACCCCTGGTTATTGGATTCAAGCAAAAAGCTGTCTTCAACTCTGAAACTGCTTCCGAGATAATGGGTACCTACTCCACAAAGTGCCTCCCTGGAAGTAGAGGATGTGCAAGAAGACAACGCTGTGCCGCATGACAGTGATGCGATACAGTCTACCCACAAATTAACCCTCGCCCTACGGGAGCCTTTTTCACCCTCGCCCTACGGGGGGGGGGGGCTGAAAGGCCCCCCCCCCTGTTAACTTCCAAACCAAGCAACTTAAAGCAATGCGGTAAGAACCAGCATGTTGCATGTCATGAGAGGAATCTAACATTTTGCGATTTTACGTTTCAGATCAACGGGTGACCTTCCAGGTCAAGTGAATGACCTCGGATTTACCACGTCCAGAACAGTGATTTTGCTCTTCAGAAAACCTCAAAATTAGAAATTGATAAATATAAATAAAAAGGCATGTTCCTAGACCAGTGTTGCTCAGAAATACAGAAAAGGTAATTATTTGTTCGTATCTTGTCAAAACAAAAGTCAAAAAAGTTTTTTTTTAAATGACGTCATCAGTCTCGTATACTTAGGAAGCCATCACTCAGTCAAAAATGAAGATATTGTGTTGAAATTTTGTATGGGTATTGTCCATACTCAGTTCTCTCACAGATATTCCTGTTTTTTAATACCTTTGAAAATTTTGATTTTGTGGGGATTTTTCTCCAAAAAAATAGTTTTTATTTTTATTTTAGGGGTCAAAAACCCAAAATTGTGAAAATCCGAGATCACTATTTTAAAGAGAATGCCATTTTGTATCTTTGGTGAATTGCGTTTGCAGTTTTCTTTAAAACTCTGTTTTCTACGATTTGTCAATTAACAACAACAACAAAAAATACCAACATGACGTCATCAAAACATATTTATTTCCCAAGCTACTTAACAAATTTAAATTAAACTTTTACTGCATACGTATAATTGCTGTAAACTCAGCTACCGAAAATGTCAGCAAGATGCGCCGCATATGTACAAAGTTATGCAATACAAAATTCAGGGGGGGGGCCTGTCAGGCCCTCCCGGGGGGCGAGGGTTAAATAGCGTCACGATCAGTGTTAATTTTTTGTCCAATGATGGATCCAGAGGGGGGGGGGCGGCAGGGGCAAAATCCCCCCCCCCCCATCCCACGCTCGACGGGGGTGGCAATAGAAATTAGCCCCCCCTCAAATCCGCTGAAACTGGCGTTGCAAAATGGGTACTGACTGCGAAAAAAAAAATTGCGAACACAAAAAAAAACGTTTTTTTCCTCGTTCGTGTTTCCTCCATTGTGTAGCATTTTGGTAGCAGGAGGGAAAGTGGCGCGTGCATATTTGGAAATGTCGAATACAAAATCCAGACCCATCATACTTAAGTAACCATAAGTCAGCCAAAACTAAAGATATTGCTTTGAAATTCGGTTTGGGTATTGTCTATACTTCGTTCTCCAATATGTATTCCGGTTTTTCAATATGTTTAGAAATTTTGATTTTGTGGATTTTTTTCTCCACAATTTTTTGTATTTCATAGAAGCATATAAAGTATCAAATCATATGAAAAAGCCGGAATATATATATATATATATATATATATATATATATATATATATATATATATATATATATATATATATATATATATATATATATATATATATATATATATATATATATATATATATATATATATATAGATATATATATATATATAGATATATAGATATATATATATATATATATATATATATATATATATATATATATATATATATATATATATATATATATATATATATATATATATATATATATATATATATATATATATATATATATAGAAATATATATATATATATAGATATATATATATAGATATATATATATATATATATATATATATATATATATATATATATATATATATATATATATATATATATATATATATATATATATATATATATATATATATATATATATATATATATATATATATATATATATATATATATATATATATATATATATATATAT
>JAXIVJ010020273.1:0-12446 GCA_036785665.1 Chirona hameri
ATATAGATTAGATATAGGATATTGATATAGATATAGATTATAGATATAGATAAAGATATAGATATAGATATAGATATAGATATAGATATAGATATAGATATAGATATAGATATAGATATAGATATGATATAGATATAGATATAGATATAGATATATAGATAAAGATATAGATATAGATATAGATATAGATATAGATATAGATATAGATATAGCATATAGCTATAGCTATAGCTTTTCCGCTAGAGCTAGAGCATAGAGCTAGAGCTAGAGCTAGTGCTAGAGCTAGAGCTAGAGCTATAGCATAGCTATAGCTATAGTCCTATAGCTATAGCTATACCTATAGGATAGAGATAGAGATAGAGATAGAGATAAGAGATAGATGACTAGAGATAGAGATATGATATAGAGATAGAGAGATGAGGAGATGGAGATGGAGATGGAGTGGAGATGGAGATAGGGAGATGGAGATGGAGATGGAGTGGAGATGGAGATGGAGATGGAGATTGAGATGTGAGTTGAGAGATGGAGATGAGAGATTGGAGATGGATATGGAGATGGAGATGGAGATGGAGATGAGATGGATGATGGAGATGGATGAGACGGAGATGGAGATGGAGATGGAGATGGAGATGAGATGGAGGGATGGAGATGGAGATGGAGATGGAGATGGAGATGGAGATGGAATGATGAGATGAGATGGAGATGGAGATGGAGATGAGATGGAGATGAGATGGAGATGGAGTGGAGATGTGAGATGGAGATGGAGATGGAGATGGAGATGGAGATGGAGATGGAGATGGAGATGGATGGATGAGATGGAGATGGAGATGGAGATGGAGATGGAGATGGAGTGATGAGATGAGATGAGATGGAGATGGAGATGGAGATGGATATGGAGATGGAGATGGAGATGGAGATGGAGATGGAGATGGAGATGGAGATGGAGATGGAGATGGAGATGGAGATGGAGATGGAGATGGAGATGGAGATGGAGAGGGATGGAGATGGAGATGGAGATGGGGGGAGATGGAGATGGAGATGGGAGATGGAGATGGAGATGGAGATGGAGATGGAGATGGAGATGGAGATGGAGGATGGAGATGGAGATAGATGGAGATGAGATGGAGAGGAGATGGAGATGGGAAGGAGATGGAGATGGAGGATGGATGATGGAGATGGAGATGGAGATAGGAGATAGGAGATAGGAGATAGGAGATAGAGAAGGTGATAGGAGATAGAGATAGAGATAGAGATAGAGTAGGAGAAGAGGATAGAGATAGAGATAGAGATAGAGTTAGAGATAGAGATAAGATAGAGATAGAGATAGAGATAGAGATAGAGATAAGATAGAGATAGAGATAGAGATAAGATAGAGATAGAGATAGAGATAGAGATAGAGATAGGAGATAGAGATAGATATAGAGATAGAGATAGAGATAGAGATAGGAGATAGAGATAGAGATAGAGATAGAGATAGAGATTAGAGATAGAGATAGAGATAGAGATAGAGATAGAGATAGATATAGAGATAGAGATAGAGATAGAGAGAGGAGATAGAGATAGAGATAGAGATAGAGATAGAGATAGAGATAGAGATAGAGATAGAGATAGAGATAGAGATAGAGATAGAGATGGATAGAGATAGAGATAGAGATAGAGATAGAGATAGAGATAGAGATAGAGATAGAGATAGAGATAGAGATAGAGTAGAGATAGGATAGAGATAGGAGATAGAGATAGAGATAGATAGAGATAGAGATAGAGATAGAGATAGAGATAGAGATAGAGATAGAGATAGAGATAGAGATAGAGATAGAGATAGAGATAGAGATAGAGGATAGAGATAGAGATATGAGATAGAGATAGAGATAGAGTTAGAGATAGAGATATGAGATAGAGGATAGAGATAGAGATAGAGATAGAGATAGAGATAGAGATAGAGATAGAGATAGAGATAGGAGATAGAGATAGAGATAGAGAGATAGAGATAGAGTAGAGATAAGATAGATGATAGAGATAGAGATAGAGATATAGAGATAGAGATAGAGATAGAGATAGAGATAGTAGATAGAGATAGAGATAGAGATAGAGATAGAGATAGATGGATAGAGATAGAGATAGAGATAGAGATAGAGATAGAGATAGAGATAGAGATAGAGATAGAGATAGAGATAGAGATAGAGATAGAGATAGAGATAGAGATAGAGATAGAGTTAGAGATAGAGATAGAGTAGAGATAGAGATAGAGATAGAGATGGAGATAGAGATAGAGCATAGAGATAGAGATGAGAAGAGAGGATAGAGATAGAGATAGACTAGAGATAGAGATAGAGATAGAATAGAGATAGAGATAGAGATAGGAGATAGAGATAGAGATAGAGATAGAGATAGAGATAGAGGATAGAATAGAGATGAGATTAGAGATAGGATAGAGATAGAGATAGAGATAGAGATAGAGATATAGATAGAGATAGAGATAGAGATAGAGATAGAGATAGAGATAGAGATAGAGATAGAGATAGAGATAGAGATAGAGATAGATAGAGATATAGAGATAGAGATAGAGATAGAGATAGAGATAGAGATAGAGATAGAGATAGTATGAGATTAGAGATAGAGATAGAGATAGAGATAGAGATAGAGATAGAGATAGAGATAGAGATAGAGATAGAATAGAGATAGAGATAGAGATAGATAGAGATAGAGATAGAGATAGAGATAGAGATAGAGATAGAGAAGGATAGAGATAGAGATAGAGATAGAGATAGAGATAGAGATAGAGATAGAGATAGAGTAGAGATAGAGATAGAGATAGAGATAGAGATAGAGATAGGAGATAGAGATAGAGATAGAGATAGAGATAGAGATAGAGATAGAGAAGATAGAGATAGAGATAGAGATAGAGATTAGAGATAGAGATAGAGACTTAGAGATAGAGATAGAGATAGAGATAGAGAAGAGATGGATAGAGATAGAGATAGAGATAGAGATAGAGATAGAGATAGAGATAGAGATAGAGATAGAGATAGAGATAGAGATAGAGATAGAGATAGAGATAGAGATAGAGATAGAGATAGAGATAGAGATAGAGATGAGATAGAGATAGAGATAGAGATAGAGATTGAGATAGAGATAGAGATAGAGATAGAGATTAGAGATAGAGATAGAGATAAGAGATAGAGATAGAGATAGAGATAGAGATAGAGATAGAGATAGAGATAGAGATAGAGATAGAGGATAGAGATAGAGATAGAGTTAGAGATAGAGATAGAGAAGAGATAGAGAAGAGAAGAGAAGAGATAGATAGAGATGGATAGAGATAGAGATAGAGATAGAGGAGAGATTAAGTAGAGATAGAGATAGAGATAGAGATAGAGATAAGAGATAGAGATAGAGATAGAGATAAGATATGAGATAGAGATAGAGATAGAGATAGAGATAGAGATAGAGATAGAGATAGAGATAGAGATAGGGAGATAGAGATGAGATAGAGATTGAGATAGAGATAGAGATAGAGATAGAGAGAGTAGAGATAGAGATAGAGATAGAGATAGAGATAGAGATAGAGAAGAGATAGAGATAGAGATAGAGATAGAGATAGAGATAGAGATAGAGATAGAGATAGAGATAGAGATAGAGATAGAGATAGAGATAGAGATAGAGATAGAGTAGAGATAGAGATAGAGATAGAGATAGAGATAGAGATAGAGATAGAGATAGAGATAGAGATAGAGAAGAGATAGAGATAGAGATAGAGATAGAGATAGAGATAGAGATAGAGATAGAGATAGAGATAGAGATAGAGATAGAGATAGAGATAGAGATAGAGATAGAGATAGAGATAGAGATAGAGATAGAGATAGAGATAGAGATAGAGATAGAGATAGAGATAGAGATAGAGATAGAGATAGAGATAGAGATAGAGATAGAGATAGAGATAGAGATAGAGATAGAGATAGAGATAGAGATATTTGTATTTTGTATTTCGACATCAGCTGACCATTTCCACACATCATGGGCTATTACAGGGTCATTGTCATACATGGTAAGTACATATTGCAGCTTACGCTTTGTCATTTAAAAAGCATTTAAAAACATGTGTAAAAACGCTACCATAGAAGACACTGGCGCCTAGGTATTACTTTCGGCAGCCGCGCAATGCTCTCTAAACATTTTCTTTGCCAGTCTTGTGGACGAAGTGAGGACATCCGTAACATTAGAACCAAAATGACTGTTGAGCAGCGCCGCAGATCGATACACAAAATTTCGCTTCCCGTGATTCGTTCTGGGTTTGGGCAATGCCAGCTGGTCTGACTGTCGGGTACGACGGCCCACCACGTCTCGATTCAAAGTGAACTGACTAGCCAACATAGAAGGCTCACCGGTGGTAACAATCTTGTGTAGCATGCTCATGTCACAATACTCAATAAACCGTGCTGCCCCTAGCCAATCATACTGTTTCAACACGTCCGAGATGTGATCATATTTCCTACGTCCTGAGATTACTCTTGCCGCAAAATTAAATATCTTTTGAATTTTACCTATCCCCGTAACACTGGTCCCACCATACACTTGCACACAGTACCTGACATGAGAAAAAACCATTGCATCGATTAACCTGGGTAGTGTCCCTATAGGCAGCACCTGCTTGGCATGAAGAAGACCTACAAGAATTCCAAAACAACGATCCGCTATTTGCTGCACGTGTTGCTCCCACGACAGAAAACGATCCATGGTTACACCCAGATTTCTGACACTAGTCTTAGAATGGAGTATCTCTCCCATAAAATTTATAGACGTTTCACTTTCTAGACGCGACACTTGCCGCCTGTCGCCGCACACAATCAATTCCGTTTTACTGGCGTTTACCAGCATACCGTTCTGCTGAAACCATGTGGTCATTGTATCAAGAACCTCTTCGAGGCTCCTTTTCATCTCTTCTAAACGGCTCCGGGGACCGACAATACCAATTTGACTATCATCTGCATAACGGGCTTTAATAATTTTAAATCCATTAATTTCGTCGGGGATATAGCACGGCAAGTCGTTGCTAGCTACGTTATAGAGCAACGGTCCCAGACATGACCCTTGAAACGTTCCAATGTTGATTGGGAGAGAGTCCGAAAACGTTTCACCTACTTTTACCTGCTGAACATGTCCGCTAAGATAGCTTTCAAACCAATCTGAACTAATCTGTAATAATTCTAGTTTATTTAGCAACGTTTTATGGTCGATCACATCGAAACATCGACTTAAATCGATAAGCGTCAACAAACAAATCTCTGACCGATCCATGCCTTTCAGAATCTCGTCAGTCACTGATAAAAGCGCGGTACAAGTGGAATGATTTTCTCGAAAGCCATGTTGATCGTTACTGTATAAATGTTCTCTATTCAAATAATTGGTCAGCTGATTTAGAACAAGTTTTTCAACTACTTTAGTTATTGTTGGAATGTTAGTGACCGGCCTGAAATTTGATGCTATGCTGGGATCACCCTTCTTATGAAGCGGAATGACTGTGGCCCGTTTCCAGCTTTCTGGAACAGTGCCTGTTATGAAACTCTTATTGATGATCCGCAGCAGATAGCGACCTACAGCTGGAAAACATAGTTTCAAAATTTTAACTGGAATGTCTCCCTCTACGCATGAATTCTTATTTGGAACCGAAAACAGAGTCTTTCGCAGTTGCAACAGAGTTACTGGAGAAATCCGCAATTTCCCGGTATTTACTCTAGGTAATCTTGGATTTAAACGTTCGCGAGCTGACTGCGCGAAGTCCGCTGCGACTTTGTCGCGCGTTTCCAAGCCGATTGTCGTAAAGTACTGGTTGAGTTCGTTCGGAGTTAAATTTGACGGTTCTGTTGTCGGTCCCCGCTTTGGGGCGATGACCGGCTTCAGCTGCCGGTATAAGTCTGAAGGTGCTGAATTTCTGATACGATCTTCTAAATTTTGCCTACAATCTGCTCTTATAGCTCGTTTCGTCACCAAATTAAGATGCTTGTATGCCGGATCGTTGTTTTCCCTTGCACGTCTTCTCTGAGCCATGAGATCTAATGTATCTGGTGAAACATGCGGGCCCCTGGGATTATGCACTCGATATCGTCGAATCGGAGCGTGCACATCGAGCAATTCATTCAAACTGGACGCGAATGACAACCACTGCCTCTCACAATCGTCATCTGCATTGACTACAGTGCTCCATTCAGTCGCTGCTACATCTGCCAAGAATGCATCACTGTCGAACGATTTCCAGGCTCGACCTGTCCTATACAGCGCTTTCGACCTATCTCTCGGTACAGTAATCACAACATTTACACGATAATGATGGCTAGCGTGATCACAGCGTTCCACAGTACACGATGGCGGCACTTGGGCATTGTGAATTGCTTCAGACACCAAAATCACATCAAGTATAGATCGGTGATCACCACAGTAGAAAGTTGGTTCCCTAACAATACATTTCAAACCATATCTCTCGAGCTCAATCAATCTAGCGTTGGCCGTCGGGTTCGTCTGTGCATCGGCGTTGAGATCACCTGTCACCACAATGCGCTGTGACGGATACTGAGCAATGACACTCTGCAACTGTTCCTCAATGTCGTTAAAGTCCGCCTGCACTTGAGAATGCACGGTTGATGGTGGACGGTACATACAACTTATTAACACTGCCTTTCTCTTATCGAATTTAACCTTAATCCACAATGCTTCAACTTGAGTCTGATCTGATGAGGCCACCACTTTGACAGTTTCTGCTTGCAAATCGTTTCTCACGTAAATTACAACTCCCCCACCAGATTTCTTCTTGCCCCTGACGCGGTCACATCTAAACACTCGGTAATCTTCTATTTCAATGTAACGGTTCGGAGTGGTTTGCTTTAAGTTCGTTTCAGTGAAACACAACACTTCTGGTCGCTTTTGACTGACTTCTGCTCTAATGTCTGCTAATTTCGGGAGCAGCGACTGCACATTAAGAAGTTCCAGTTTGACACCGCTACCAGTGACGTTGGCCGTCCTCGCTGTGCCACTCCCGCCGGCGGCGGCTCGTCTCTCCGTGGCGGTGGCGGTCTGACGGACGGTGAGCCGCTCCGGCAGCACGAGGCAGCGGTCGCGGCCACCGGCCGACATGGTCTCCCCCGCATCCCGACGCCCAGTGGAGGCAGCCGCCGCCGTGCGTGGTGTCACGGCGTCCTCCCTCGGCCCGGGCGGCCGCGGGCGGTACCCTACGGTCACTGGAATGCGCCGAGGGCTGGCGGGGTCGGTCTCCGCTGCGAGCGGCGCCAGGCGGTCGGCGGCGGCCGGCGGCTGCGGCTGGGACTGGGGCTGGGGCGGTGCGGGGCTGGCAGGGGCGGACTCAGCTTCTCCGACCAGGGGTATCGTGACCAGAGGGCTGCTGTACTCTGCTGGTGGTAGGTCGAGTTGCAGCTCGGATGGCCCAGCTCTACGCCACCGCAAACGCCTCCCCGCCCGCCTGCCTCTGCGGTGCCTGCCTCCGCCATTGCCAGCCACTACCGAAGCGCCGGCTGGTGGTGACTCGTCGCAACTGGTTGGGGCCGAGGCTCCTCCTCCTCGGCGAAACCGGGACGCGGTAGAAAACCCTTGCCTGTCGCTGATTGGCGGAACAGCCGATCCACCTCTTCCAGAATCGGTAGAGTGGCGAAAATAGCAGCGTGTGACGTCCTTAGGTGTCTCGACACGACACAGAGCCAGAGTTGAAAAATCACTTCACTCAAGAAAAGTAGCCAAAATAAGTATGCCACATGCCTCTTACTGTTCTTATGCAGCTGTAAGCCAACTTGTAGCACCGTGGATCACCTGGTGACGCTGCAACAGCCTAAAAATCACGGAGCACCGAGCCGTGGCGGCCGCCATATTCAGGCGCCAGCCCAATCCAAGATAGAGATAGAGATAGAGATAGAGATAGAGATAGAGATATAGATATAGATATAGATATAGATATAGATATAGATATAGATATAGATATAGATATAGATATAGATATAGATATATATATATATATATATATATATATATATATATATATATATATATATATATATATATATATATATATATATATATATATATATATATATATATATATATATATATATATATATATATAATATATATATATATATATATATATATATATATATATATATATATATATATATATATATATATATATATATATATATATATATATATATATATATATATATATATATATATATATATATGTATATATATATATATATATATATATATATATATATATATATATATATATATATATATATATATATATATATATATATATATATATATATATATATATATATATATATATATATATATATATATACCTGGCAATGTTAACACTTTTCAAACCGCGTCCGTGCGGCAAGGGTTTGGGCGGTGCGTCGAGCTGTTGTCAGTGTTCAAGCACGGATCATAGAACGATAGGCCGACATAAGTATTGATATAAGTACTCAGGAATAGTCTGCTCCCCTACATTTGCGTCATAACCTGCCATCTGGTGAGAGCTTCCATCCGTGCTTTGCCTAGGACAATTTGAAATGAGTGGTCTTGGTCTACCGCGTCATTAGAGCGGGAGCGTCTCCGAACTATTAGTAAGGCATGCATGGCATGAAGCAGACGGAGCGAGTTATTGCATTTGTGTCCGGAAACTGATAAGCATTGTTGTTTGCTGCAATAGTAAAGGATTACTTACCTGCACGTTTCTGTGGCTCTCAGTGAACGACAGAGTACAAATCAGTACATAAGTAGATTTTGTTTCTGATTCTCACAAGATCGTTGCGGAGATGAATTCGAAGTCAACGCACGTCCTTTTTCCAGCCGGCATTTATTTTTGTTTCTGATTCTCACAAGATAGATAGATAGTATGTCATGATATTGCCTTTTAATCGGCTCATGTAGTACATTTTCACACCATTACATCGCTATTGCTATTACACCATTACCAACACCATTACATATCTCCGAACAGGTACAGGCCATACAGGCCAAGTTCGACCACGCCCTCCTGGTGGAGTCTGAAGTTTTTTCTTCTTCTTCTCTCCTATGTCCTTGGTGTTACAGCTGAGTCCCTGATGATTTGACCTATCATTTTCCATATTCTTTTGACAAAAGTGTTCTTATCATAGACCTATGAAGTTTCAGTGACAGTTGGCAGCTGATTCTCTCCGGACTTGGGCATCCCAGTCATTTACTTCCTTTTCACGTCAGTGAGCTTCATTTCTTTGAGCTTGCATATTGATATATTTGTCAAGATCGTTGCGGATCGTTGCAAGATCGTTGCGGATTTGACAAGATCGTTGCGGAGATGAATTCAAAGTCAACGCACGTGCTTATTCCAGCCGGCATCTATTTTTGTTTATTTATAGATAGTGATAGTTTCTTCAGTTGTGTCAAATATTCTTAGTTAGCCTATACCATGCACTAAATTACGACAAAATTAGCAGTGCATACTGTATACCTTTACACGCATACGGAACTTTATATACTTTTGGGGTTGTAGCTGCAATTCCATCCTCAAAAATTACAAACCCAATTATGAATATTGCAACCCCAATATTTCCAGTAAATGCATACCTAAGTAAATAAATACTGTGAACGGTATGCAAAATCCCCAAAGGGTTTTCAAATAACAATCATAACAAAACAATTAATAAATATATGAATACAGAAAGGGAAAACTTTAAAATGTTAGTAAAGTTTGTCATAAAATAACATTTAAAATCCAACAATAGGTAAAACATATCCCAAAATTACTGAGAAGGACTATGTAGGTACCCAGGGGTGTAGGTAGTATCATATTCAGTTGGTCAAAAACACTATAAAAAAACACTACTTATTGACAAACAGGTAACTTTTTTTCAATTTCAGACACACACAAAATGGCAATCTAGGTGTTAACATCAACAACATGAGCAAAGCAAGATTAAGTGTATCATATTTCACATTGGGCTTAGTTCTCGATAAAGGTCACACATTAAAATACACCCTTACACGGTTGGCCAAAGGTATATTACAATTTGAATTTAAATATGTTGGTGAAATTGACACTTCATGAAGAACTTGACCAATATTAGCAATATTTTGGTGTCTGAAAGACGTGAAAGCATACCAATCATCCTGAGCTGGAAAAGGACCAGAAATATTCATAGACCCATTTTTTTTAAAATTATGATTAAAAGACACCTTCAATTTTTATCCACACAAACATTATTTGCACAAGATATACCTGGTCATGGTGTTAAATATAGAGGACCACATCAGTTAAAGCCATTATAAAAGAAAATAGCCTAATCTAACATCAATCAAACAAAATCTCATGCGAAAATCGCATGAATATTACAAAAACAATACATGACGCAAAAATAAATGCGCAATTTTGACACAGCTGCGTCATATTTGTCTCTTGTATTAACGTACGTCAAATTAGCAGCAAACTGACATTGTCCAATATCTGGCAGTAGTGGCAATCTAATTAATATAATTTGGCAATCTACAATTGTGAGTCCCGTCGCCTTAGAATCACCTGAAACTTGGCAGGTGGCCCTTCTTGCCACGCTGAACACGAAAAACTTAAAATTAGCCTGGACCACGGGCTACTTTCAAAGTTATACCGTTTTAAGTTTTGAATGCCTGTCTTCGTTTTTTTTAAACGACTGCGCTAGAATTGGAAGCTTTCCGCGTCAAGTTATATTCAACTGACAGACAATCAAAACTTAAAATGGTATAACTTTAAAAGTAACCCGTTTTCCAGGATAATTTTACGTTTTTCGTGTTCAGTGTGGAAGGAGGACCTACCTGCCAAGTTGCAGGCGATTATGAGGCGACTGGCCTCAAAATTGTAGATTGTCCAATATTGTCCACTATACTATATTGGGCAATATCCAATATTGTCCACTATATTTGGCAATATCAATCTGCTGCTAATTTGACGTACGTCTTGTATTATTACTAAAAGGCAGGGTATTGATCCATCACCGAAATTACCACTTTCTCATTGACTTCCTTGTTAACACGCAAAACAAAACAAAATCCGTTGATACATTTTGAGTTATATGGATTGCAGTCCAAGATGGCGGCCAGAATGGAGGTCGGCAAAGCGATATCTTCGGAACCAAAAGTCGGATTGAGATGATTAAAACGCCATTCGGTAGAAAATGTCAATGTTCATCCCCGGAAATAACTTTAGATACATTGCTGGTGACCTGTGACATCACAGAGGTCAAATTCCCAACATTGTGACATTGGCCGTTTAACCTTGAAGATATTGACCGAAGGTCACACAAATTCCAGAAAATGTAGATCATCTTAGCACCTACCACCCATACTTTAGGAGATCTTAGGGGAAGGGGGGCACTAAAGTGCCCCCCCCCCTCACCCATTGCGTGTTAGTGGCATACCCCTCTCCACTGCGGTGTTGAAGGGAATGTTTCACCTTTGTATTGGTTTTTAACTGAGATAGCCATTATCTTTGGGCCGTTATTGAAATGTCTAAAATACTAAGGTCATTTTCCCAAGAACTTAGCCGTTTTTTAATAAATTCAATTTACAGTTTGCAAATGGGGTCTAGGCTAGTTCCGTCGCTGATTGGCTGACAGCTAGATTTTTCAGCCAATCCCACTTTGTCAGCCAATCAGCGGGCGGTCTATAGCTCAATAATGACGTCATCATCCCAAATTTAAAGCTAATTTGTATAAAGTTAAGTGACTTTTCGAGGAGAACAAATATCACCATCGTTTTCAGCAGCACTTACTTCATATTTTCGACTACAACCTTAAGGTTCAACCTTAACCCTCGCCCTGCGGAGGGGGGGGGGGGGGGGGGGGGGGGGGGGGGGGGGGTCCTAAAACGACCCCCCCCCCCTGAGGTTTTTCTTGCATTACTTTTTAGACATACATCTTGCTAAAAATTAATCGACGTATACAACAATTATACGTATGCTGTAACAATTGCATTGAAATTGGTTGAGAAATTGGGAATAATGATGTTTAGATGACGTCATGTGGTGGAAAAACGATAAATGTTCGAAAAATCGTAGAAAACAGAGTTTTAAAGCAAATTACAAACGGAATTAAAGAAATATATGACATGTCATTTTCTTTAAAATGGCGATCTCGGATTTGCAAAATGTTGGGTTTTTGACCCCCAAAATGAACAAACATTGATGTTTTTTTTTTAAATCACCACAAAATCAAAATTTTAAAGATGTTAAAAACGGAATAAATGTGAGAGACTGAGTCTGGACAATACCAAACCAAATTTAAAAGAAATATCTCTTTTTGACTGAGTGATGGCTCCATAAGTGTAAGAAATTCATGTCGTCATTTTCTGAAATATCGTTTTTGGACTTTTTTTTTGATCGGATACGATTAAATAATTACCTTTTCTGTATTTCTGAGACGAAACTG
>JAXIVJ010020274.1:0-12399 GCA_036785665.1 Chirona hameri
ATATATATATATATATTATATATATATATATATATATATATATATAATATATATATATATATATATATATATATAATATTTATATATATATATATATATATATATATATATATATATATATATATATATATATATATATATATATATATATATATATATATATATATATATATATATATATATATATATATATATATATATATATATATATATATATATATATATATATATATATATATATTATATATAATATATATATATATATATATATATATATATTATATATATATATATTATATATATATATATTATATATATATATATATATATATATATATATATATATATATATATATATATATATATATATATATATATATATATATATATATATATATATACGGACGGACGGACGTCGTCCGTCCGTCCGTCCGTCCGTCCGTCCGTCCGTCGTCCGTCCGTCCGTCCGTCCGTCCGTCCGTCCGTCCGTCCGTCCGTCCGTCCGTCCGTCCGTCCGTCCGTCCGTCCGTCCGTCGTTTTTAAACATCACAGGGCTTCTGCATTCATCCATATGCATACAGATCTCGCCATTCAACAGAGGACGCCGTGCTCGCCGCTGTCGAGCGCCTGGTCACCAACATCGACGAAGGCCTTGTATCGTCGGTAACGACGATGGACCTCTCGAAGGCGTTCGACAGCGTCGACCACGGCCTCCTCCTCACAAAATTGTCATGGTATGGTGTAAATGACGTGGACTGGTTTAGGAGTTATTTTGAGCGGCCGAAGGCAGATGGTTGCGTGGTGGACGGTTGACTTGTCCCGTGACTTGTGGTGCGCCCCAGGGCTCGATTATTGGTCCAGTCTTGTTCATTTTATTCACAAACGATTTATATGGATATATGACCCATGGCCGCCTCATCTCCTACGCTGACGACACCGTGCACGTTGACTGCGCGTCCCCTGACGGACTGGTCTCGCCGGGCTAAAAATTAGACTGGAGCTCACCTTGCGTGAGCTCCAGTCTTGGTTTGATTCTAACTCTCTCAAAATGAACGCGAAGAAAACTGCTTTTCATGCTTGTTGGCTCAAGAAAAATTGGGCAAAAACGGAAAAATTTCGGTTTGAATTAAATGGTTCCGAGGTGCAGGCCTCGACCAGCATCAAAATCCTCGGCGTCGTGGTGGACCGTGGTCTGTCATGGGACGCGCATGTCTCGAGTGTCTCAAAAAATGTAACGGTATCCTCGTCTCTCTGTACAAAGTTCGGCATTACTTCACCTCAGAAGCCCTTAAAATTATAATTCAGGCGTACGTGTTCCACATATCACGTACTGCCTGTGCGTGTGGGGAGGGGCGACCAAGGGTCAACTGGTCAAAATCCAAAAACTGATAAACTTTGCCGGCTCGTATCGTCACAGGACTCAAAAAGCATGATCATATAACCCAGGCTCTAAATTCTTTAGGATGGCCGAAGATCGAGACCCTGGTGGCGCGCCGCGACGCCGTAAAGGTGTTTAAGGCGCTCAGAGAGGAGGGAGCGCCACCCGAGATACGCGCTATGTTCACCCCACGTGCCGCTGTTTCCACACGCGAGACGCGCGCCTCTGATCGAGGTAGCCTCCACCTGCACAAGTGCAGATTGACCGCCTCTCAGAAGGCTTTTTCGTATCGGGCTGCAGTTGTCTGGAACCGCCTGCCACCACAAGCTTGTGCCGCCCATTCATTGGATGGTTTTAAGACCGCTATGCGAAGTGTGATTTTACCGATGTAGTGTAGTGAAGTGTACTCGTTTTTATCGTATTTTGTATATTATTTGTAACACTGACATGAAACCAGAATAGCCACCTCGTGGATGGTTTTTAATACACTGATTGATTGATTGAATGCCGCATTAATCAGGGACTGACTCTGCCCCCCCCCCCCCCCAGTCCCCGCCCATGACTGTTGCTAAGCACTCACGAGTCCTCACTGAATACGGGATTTGTCTCACATATACATATATGTAAGCGGCCGACCCGACCAACCATGATGACCATAACGCTATTGAGGAGTTTATATCTTTTGAATCCCGCATCCGATTGACAAGCGGTCTTCGCTATCTGATAGCCCATTTAATCAATTATTGTTATTGACATGTTTCGTCTCACGTGAGCAGTCAGCATGGCGCGTCGCACGTGCCGCGTTAGGGGTGTCAGAAAACGTTATCCTGCTATAGCTGAGAAGCGACTGGACCGATTAAGCTGAAATTTTGGTGTGTAGTTTGAGACCACAACACTGCAATGTCGCGCAAATCAAACTCTGGGTCACACTGCACGTGAGCACGTACACACCCCTGTTCCGTAGCTCAGAAACGGCAGGAACGATTAAGATGCAATTTGGTGGTTTAGATGACAGCAGACCAATTTCCTTGCTATAGGGTTTCTATGGGTTTCGCTCGTCCTTCGCCGATTAAGGCGTCTTACTGGTATGATAACTATGATGAACGTACGATGGGTGCATCTCTTTGACGAATCAATCGCAGATGGACCCTTGCAGATCAGCGATGACCAGGACCACTGTCCTTGTCCTAACCAGCTCTAGACATTGACCTCGACCTTGACGTCGAAACTTCGACTACAGTCTTAATTAACTTCGATCGTTGATTTGAATTCGACACCGACTCTGATGCTGGTCCTGACGCAACCTATACCCTGAACCAAAACCTAACTCCAACCCAACAATAAACCCTATCAATAAACCTGGCCCTTACCCAGTCCCGACCCTAACGCCTGCCACACCCCACCCAACAACAACAACAACAACAACAACAACAACAACAAACATTTATTGGGGTCACTTCCCACTTCCCGACCCTGACCGCGGCCGTGACCTGACCTTGTACAGATGGAGCACGGCGTCCCACCCCACCCCACCCACTTCCCAACCCTGACCCCGGCCGTGACCTGACCTTGTACAGATGGAGCACGGCGTCCCACTACACCCCACCCACTTCCCAACCCTGACCCCGGCCGTGACCCGACCTTGTACAGATGGAGCACGGCGTCCCACTACACCCCACCCACTCCCAACCCTGACCCCGGCCGTGACCTGACCTTGTACAGATGGAGCACGGCGTCCCACTCCACCCCACCCACTTCCCAACACTTCCCAACCCTGACCCCGGCCGTGACCTGACCTTGTGCAGATGGAGCACGGTGTCCCACTCGAGCCGCAGACCCGCAGCCAGAGCGCCTGTGGCAGCGCCAGACTAATGCTGAGCACCCAGATGGTGGCGATGGCGACTTTGGTGCGCTGCCGTGACTGGTGGTTAATCAGACGGTACACGATCGCCTGGTACCGGTCCGCCGCGATGGCAGTCAGTGTGAACACGCTCACCTGCCGGGTCAAGGACGCACACGAGTCAAGGTCAGACGAACACAGGTCAAGGTTAGGCGAGCGCAGGTCAAGGGCAGACATACAGGTCAAGGCCAAATGCTTGTAGGTCAGGGCTAGATGCCACAGGTCAAAGTCAGATGCATAGAAGTCAGGGTTAGGCCCCATAGTCCAAGGGCAGATTCGACCAGGTCAAGGCCAGAGGCATATGGGTCAAGGTTAGAAGCAGGTAGGTCAGGGTTATATGTCACATGTTAAGGTAAGACATCACAGGTCAAGGGCAGAGGCAAACAGGTCAAGGTCAGGCGCCTAGGTTAAGACAAGATCAGGGGCGCAGCCAAGGGGGGGGGGGCAAGGGGGCAATTGCCCCCCCCCCTTACGGGTCACAGGGGGCCCACTTATATTGGTTCAAATACATTTGCATTAGCTAAATAGCTTTCAAAAAGTCACAGAGGAGCCCTCAAACCAGGGGATGGTCACTCTCGTGCATGTCAAGGCCCACAGAGACACTGAAGGGTTTTCCAAGCTAACCCAGGGGGCCTTTTGGGCATGTACAGGGGCCCACTGAGCCCACCCATGGGTCCAAAAAACTGCCCAGGGGCCTCTCGAGTATGTCCAGGTGCCCATATAGCCCACATATGGCGCGAAAACATATCCAGGGGCCTTTCGAGCATGCCCAGAGGCCATTGGTTCCACTCAGGGGCCCCAAAACCTGCCCAGGGGCTTTTCAAACATGCCCAGGGGCCAATTGAGCCCACACAGGGCCCAAAAAACTGCCCATTGGCCTCTCGAGCATGTCCAGAGGCCCATTAGAGTCTGTTCAGGGGCCTCTCGAACCTGCCCAGGGGCCCATTAGAGCCTTCACAGGGCCAATCGAGTCTGTTCGGGGGCCTCTCGAACCTGCCCAGGGGCCATTAGTCTGCCCAGGGGCCTCTCGAGCTTGCCCAGGGGCCCATTGAGTCTGTTCAAGGGCCTATTGAACCTGCTAGGGGCCATTAGAGTCTACCCAGGGGCCTCTCGAGCTTCCCAATAATCGATTGATCCTGTTCAGGGGCCTCTCAATCCTGCTCTATGCCCTGCCCAATGGCTATTCGAGTCTGTTCAGGGGCCTCTCGGCTTGCCGAGAGGCTATTGAGTCTGTCCAGGGGCCTCACGAACTTTTCCAGGGGCCATTAGAATCTGTTGAGGGTCCTCTCGAGCATGCCAAGGGCCCATTGAGTATGTTCAGGAACCTCTCTAGCTTATCCAGAGGGCCATTGAGTCTGTGAACGGGTCCCTCGAACCTGCCCAGGGGTTGCTAGTCGTCGCCTGGAGCGCCTGATATAGCTGGAGCACCTGCTAGCCGTGGTTGGCGCGGTCATAATCAGCGGTAATGTGTTGTACTCTGACCCACCTGGTGCAATGTTTTTCTGGGTTTAAAATGGGAATTTGATAAATCTGATGCAGTTTTGAATTGGGGAGGGGGGTGGTAGTAGAAAACAATTGTACAATTTCCCTTTCAGGAGAGTGTGTGCTGCAATATTTGTCAGCCAGGGGCGTCGCCGACGGGAGGGTCGGGCGGGGGGAGGGGGGGGGCTGGACCCCACTCTCAGAAGGCGGGGGAGTCGACCCCGACTTTTTACGGGCAAAGTTAACAATTTATCCTTAAAATTGTCTTTTCAGCAGTCAAAATCGAGCCATCTATAGTCCAAAACTGGAAAATTTCGCGCCGCTTCGCAGCATGACACAAGTTTCGCAATTGCTTATACAAATTTGGAAAATGGGAAAATGAATTTCCATTAAAGGCTGAAACACAGTGTTCGCGCAGCTGCGTGAAGTGGATACGTGCCTGCGGGCGCCTATTTAAAACATGGTTAATTTCTTCAATTGATTTTGTCTTACCGCACCGTGCGCATCGTGCAGTTGTAGCAACCTTCGTGGAATGTATTTGAATAGGCACCCGCATCCACTTGGCGTAGCTGCGCGAAGACTGTGTTTCAGCCTTAACACTATTAGTGGCAGGCTACTGGCTACCCCTATTAGTGGCAGGCTACTGGCTACCCCTATTAGTGGCAGGGGACGGGGGATTCGCCCCCCCCCCCGGATATCTCGAAATCTACTGGTCCGATTTTCAAAATTAAAAGGAGAATCTTCTTCAAACAGGAGAATAATATACATACATGTCGTAAAAATATAAAATTTATAAAATTGTGGCGACAGGGGTAAAAATGCACCAATTTTATAACTTTAAAAGTCCTTCATAACTCCTAGTTTTATAGACCGATTTGGGCAAAACTGATATGGATCGACAGAAAATTAATTCAAATTCATATCCTGGTCACATTTGAAAATTCAAAATTCATAGGCATTTCCAGGACCAGAAAGTTTGCTGTGCAATATAATATTTTTATCCAGCTTTCTGCTGCATAGGACTATGCAAATGAGATGGCACCCGCTCTAACATTGAGAGACATAAATAATGTCAAAACACATACAAATATGTTATCAGAGGTGGCTCCAGGAAAGTGAAAAGGGGGAGCAAGATGACGATTTTGTGACCTCCGTTTTTGGTCGCTGGAACCGCCTATGACAGCCAAAATTTGTCAAAGGCGAAAGGTAATTTGAATTATTACCTTACATCCGTTTCAATATGTTCAAGCATTGTTATTTCTCGCAAAGTCGGTACAGACGGTTGTGTTCCATGAAGATCACGATGCACACGATAAAACACAGTTTCCGATCAGAACCTTCCTAAATACTAAGTCATGGAACTGCCCTGTTCCAACTATCGTCTTTAAATTTTCAGACAATCTGCCCAGACTAGTTTTAGGAAAAGACAGCAAATTTCAGGAGCCTACCTCCAGCCATTTCGGAGATATTTGGGGAAAACATGAGAGGCAGGTAGAATCTGCCCCCCCCCCCCCCCCCCCACCCTGACACTAATAGGGCTAAGTGTCTGGCAGAGGCTCTCCTTGGCGATAATTGCTTGCCCCAGGGCCCACTACCTTCATACAATATTCACGTTCAAGCAGTCTACATGTTTAGCTAGTCTGCCGAGTTCCGAAAAAGGGCGACGCGAACGCAAAGACGAGGAGATCGGCACCCGGAAGCTGCTCCAGCGGTGCCCAATTTGCTGGACCGAAGAGCTAATAGTGGGAACAGGCCAGGACCATCTCCCCAAACCATCTCCACCCAGACTCCTCCAGATCCACACGGACCATTTATGCGCGGAAAAGTCGTTCTGCCTCTTACTGCCTTCAAACCATTTGCACTGTTAGCAATTGTTTGTTACAGTTCGGTACATATGTATACAGTTATTATTATCATATGTACTACTGAGCGCTGACTGCCACCGGTCATCGTGATATACTATCCGAGGTATATCAAAAACTACCTTCATTTCAATATTTGTCATCAAACCGAGATGTGCAACCAGGAAATCACGATCTGGTTTCAATATTAGAATATCGTTTTCCAGAACCTAAAATTAAAATGTTCACGCCGCTTCGCGGCGTCACATCGGTAGTCATCGTCATAACGAAATTTCGCGCCGCTTGGTGGCGCTAAATAACAAGTACCTACCTACTATAACATGGAAATCCACATACAAAATCCTGCAAAGACTTAAATACACGTATACAAAATGGGGGTATATTTTTTCGTCATTTCAGCCGACCCCCTCCTCCCCCACACTCAAAAGCCGATCCCCACCTGTTGTCAGCTATTATAGGTTTGCTCTCCTGTACGTAACAATCAAATTAGTAATGCGCTCAGTACAATGCCTACTGAGGGTCATGGTCCAATCCAGCTCATCAAAAGTAGACGAAGATTTTTTTTTTAAAAAAAGGGGGCCTTACAAAATAAAGTGGCCGAAATCCGTAGAGTTTCTCATATCCAGGGGTATTTTTTTAGGGGGCCTCTCCAAGGGGCTTGCCCCCCCCCCCTTCTGAAGGTCTGGCTGCGCCCCTGGACCAGTTGCGTATAATTCAAGGTTGCCTTAGTCCAACACCGGAGACTACATCACGGCGCTCAATACAGCGGTCCGCTCAGTATAGTTATACGGACCGCTCAATACAGCGGTCCGCTCAGTCCGTATAACTGCCGCTTACTAGCGTGCTATTGTCTTGATCGTGGGTTCCAACCGCGCCGACACCAGACGGTTTTACATGATAACTATATGACAGGATAACTATATAAGCATTTATAGTACATTTATATAAACATTTATAGCTCATTTATATAAACATTTATAGCTCAAGTCATGTGCGGCGCACATACCCGAAATTGCGAAAGCGAGCGTCCGCCTGATAGGTATATGCAGAAAACAATGCGGTGCGCCTAAATTGCACCGTTGTCTTGGCGCAATGCTTCTGCCTACTCCACGCTCCAGTAACACGCCCGTCTTGGTCTGGGGTCCCTACTCCACGCTCCAGTAACACGCCCGTCTTGGTCTGGGGTCCCTACTCCACGCTCCAGTAATACGCCCGTCTCGGTATGGGGTCCCTACTCCACGCTCCAGTAACACGCCCGTCTTGGTCTGGGGTCCCTACTCCACGCTCCAGTAACACATCCGTCTCGGTCTGGGGTCCCTACTCCACGCTCTAGTAACACATCCGTCTCGGTATGGGGTCCCTACTCCACGCTCCAGTAACACATCCGTCTCGGTCTGGGGTCCCTACTCCACGCTCCAGTAACACACCCGTCTCGGCCTAGGGTCCCTACTCCACGCTCCAGTAACACATCCGTCTCGGCCTGGGGTCCCTACTCCACGCTCCAGTAACACATCCGTCTCGGTCTGGGGTCCCTACTCCCCACTCCAGTAACACACCCGTCTCGGCCTGGGGTCCCTACTCCACGGTCCAGTAACACACCCGTCTTGGTCTGGGGTCCCTACTCCACGCTCCAGTAACACATCCGTCTCGGTCTGGGGTCCCTACTCCACGCTCCAGTAACACGCCCGTCTCGGTCTGGGGTCTCTACTCCACGCTCCAGTAACACGCCCGTCTCGGCCTGGGGTCCCTACTCCACGTTCCAGTAACACATCCGTCTCGGTCTGAGGTCCCTACTCCCCGCTCCAGTAACACGCCCGTCTCGGCCTGGGGTCCCTACTTCAGGTTCCAGTAACACACCCGTCTCGGTCTGGGGTCCCTACTCCCCGCTCCAGTAACACGCCCGTCTCGGTCTGGGGTCCCTACTCCACGCTCCAGTAACACACCCTTCTCGGTCTGGGGTCCCTACTCCACGCTCCAGTAACACACCCGTCTCGGTCTGGGATCGCTACTCCCCGCTCCAGTAACACACCCGTCTCGGTCTGGGGTCCCTACTCCACGCTCCAGTAACACATCCGTCTCGGTCTGGGGTCCCTACTCCACGCTCCAGTAACACGCCCGTCTCGGTCTGGGGTCCCTACTCCACGCTCCAGTAACACATCCGTCTCGGTCTGGGCTCCCTACTCCACGCTCCAGTAACACACCCGTCTCGGTCTGGGGTCCCTACTCCACGCTCCAGTAACACGCCCGTCTCGGTCTGGGGTCCCATTCCGACCATGGTATGCTGCCCAACCTCACCACACATGTCAGCATAGTTATTGCCCAAGGCCCCTGTGGGTCGGGCCAGGGCGGAGTGGTGCAGAATCCGCCAAGTATCGTCTGGCACCGGCTGTCACACTGGGCCGCTGCGGTGCAGATTCAGCCAACTTTCGGGAGGTAAAAGGACGTGGAGCTGGGGAAGATACATACTAGAACAACTGTGCATGTGAATATTACGCACACCGAGCTTATGGCTTGATTCGGTCAGGTCAAGACCAGACTCAGTCAGGTTAAGGTCAGACTCAGACAGGTCAAGGTCAGACTCAGACATGTCAAAGTCAGATACACGCAGGTCAATGTTAGACGTCTGGTAGACACCAACACATACGTTAGGTAAACTTTACCGGACACACAGATCATAGAACGGCCAAGGGTGACATGGAAATACCAAGATCATACATGCAAAGGTCACGGTCAAACGCGTTCAGCTAGACGTAAGAGGGGAGGACCATCACCATTGCCGCGTGAATTGTTTAATAGCAGGCTGTCTCGACCAAAAATCTGAACCTTTTCTTCCACTACGGAATATGTTATGCCCAACCCAAGTGACACGATCTAGGGCGCAATATTGATTCTTCAGAGTGTTAACAATGAAGTGCCTTTCTGCTTAATGGCGATGCTTAATGACAATCCTGCAATGCTCGTGGACGTCGTTGTATTCGCTATGAGGATCCAGTGGTGCTATTACGTGCACGGCTACTTCATTTCTGCATTATAATTGATATCGTTAAAATGATCAGACGTATATATTTGCAGCGGTATGAAAGCCAAAGTATGCTTAATAGGTGGTAATATTCAATGAAAGACTCGCACATGAAAGCATGGGAGTGCTCTTAATGGCCGTAAATTAAAACAAAGGCCTCCCACTCATGTAAGCAAATTCCACCAACGCAACCGAGTAGTGGGCCGAGCAGATAGTCTGACAAGAATGGAAGGCACCGAGCATTAGGAACACACTCATGTAAGCAAATTCCACCAACGCAACCGAGTAGTGGGCCGAGCAGATAGTCTGACAAGAATGGAAGGCACCGAGCATTAGGAACACACTCATGTAAGCAAATTCCACCAACGCCACCGAGTAGTCGGCCGAGCAGATAGTCTGACAAGAATGGAAGGCACCGAGCATTAGGAACACACTCATGTAAGCAAATTCCACCAACGCCACCGAGTAGTGGGCCGAGCAGATAGTCTGACAAGAATGGAAGGCACCGAGCAATAGGAACACACTCATGTAAGCAAATTCCACCAACGCCACCGAGTAGTCGGCCGAGCAGATAGTCTGACAAGAATGGAAGGCACCGAGCATTAGGAACACACTCATGTAAGCAAATTCCACCAACGCCACCGAGTAGTCGGCCGAGCAGATAGTCTGACAAGAATGGAAGGCACCGAGCATTAGGAACACACTCATGTAAGCAAATTCCACCAACGCCACCGAGTAGTCGGCCGAGCAGATAGTCTGACAAGAATGGAAGGCACCGAGCATTAGGAACACACTCATGTAAGCAAATTCCACCAACGCCACCGAGTAGTGGGCCGAGCAGATAGTCTGACAAGAATGGAAGGCACCGAGCATTAGGAACACACTCATGTAAGCAAATTCCACCAACGCCACCGAGTAGTCGGCCGAGCAGATAGTCTGACAAGAATGGAAGGCACCGAGCATTAGGAACACACTCATGTAAGCAAATTCCACCAACGCCACCGAGTAGTGGGCCGAGCAGATAGTCTGACAAGAATGGAAGGCACCGAGCATTAGGAACACACTCATGTAAGCAAATTCCACCAACGCCACCGAGTAGTCGGCCGAGCAGATAGTCTGACAAGAATGGAAGGCACCGAGCATTAGGAACACACTCATGTAAGCAAAGTCCACCAACGCAACCGAGTAGTCGGCCGAGCAGATAGTCTGACAAGAATGGAAGGCACCGAGCATTAGGAACACACTCATGTAAGCAAATTCCACCAACGCCACCGAGTAGTGGGCCGAGCAGATAGTCTGACAAGAATGGAAGGCACCGAGCATTAGGAACACACTCATGTAAGCAAATTCCACCAACGCCACCGAGTAGTGGGCCGAGCAGATAGTCTGACAATAATGGAAGGCACCGAGCATTAGGAACACACTCATGTAAGCAAATTCCACCAACGCCACCGAGTAGTGGGCCGAGCAGATAGTCTGACAAGAATGGAAGGCACCGAGCATTAGGAACACACTCATGTAAGCAAATTCCACCAACGCCACCGAGTAGTGGGCCGAGCAGATAGTCTGACAAGAATGGAAGGCACCGAGCATTAGGAACACACTCATGTAAGCAAATTCCACCAACGCCACCGAGTAGTGGGCCGAGCAGATAGTCTGACAAGAATGGAAGGCACCGAGCATTAGGAACACACTCATGTAAGCAAATTCCACCAACGCCACCGAGTAGTGGGCCGAGCAGATAGTCTGACAAGAATGGAAGGCACCGAGCAGTAGGAACACACTCATGTAAGCAAATTCCACCAACGCCACCGAGTAGTGGGCCGAGCAGATAGTCTGACAAGAATGGAAGGCACCGAGCATTAGGAACTGCTACATCAACTATACGACTACAACTACATCAACTACACAAGACGAACCTCGTCCCACTCCAAGTTTGCGGCCGCAGCGCTATAAAAGGTCAATAGGTCTACCAACGGGAATAGGTCACATTGAAAATTGTCTTGAAATTTGGCTATACGGGGTATTTAGAGCAGAAAAAACGAATATTTTTTGTTTGGACGATATATGGTTATCCGTCGAAGAGTTTCAAGTTTCGTGCCCCGATCGGGGCACGAAACAGCCGAACAGCGTCTTCTAAAAGGGCCCCTTTTAGAAGATGCTGTTTCGTGCCACGATCTACTACCACGACACCTGTGTCGAAAATACTCCTGTATCGAAATTACTTAGCGTAGCGAAGTAATTATTTCACCATAACCCGTTTTTCGATCTGCTCTACAAATCTGCTAGCTCAGTTCAAAACCCCATGTTAAAGGTGAACCCTTTAATAATAACAGCACGCGAAAAATATTCCATCTCTATGCGTTTGTTTTCCATTCACGTGCAAATTGCTGAAAGCGCTTCGGCTGCAAACTTGGAGTGGAACGAGTGTGACCTTCCATCTAAATAACTGCTCCCCACGGACGCACAGCACCTCGCTGGTAGCATGATGAGACCTATGAGACAGAGATGATAATTATATGCCACCGCGAGCTCATCACTTCTCCCTGGAATACTTTGCCGCTCCAGATGTCAGGGAAATTTTTCATTTCCGCCCCATTTGCTGTCATCTCACCTGCTGATGAACATCGACCCTCCCCAGTGACGTATGAAATGAAACAATCTGCGGTACGTTTCAATCAAGGGTCCTCCCAACTGGGTACGAAATCCACCAATATGGCCATGCATTTTCCTCGCGCTGGGATGAACTAGTTCAGTG
>JAXIVJ010020275.1:0-12353 GCA_036785665.1 Chirona hameri
ATATATATATATATATATATATATATATATATATATATATATATATATATATATATATATATATATATATATATATATATATATATATATATATATATATATATATATATATATATATATATATACTATATTTACGGTTTCTATATCAGTTTTCTCTTTAAAAAATACAGTGCTATCATATATTTGTCTGTTTCTGGTCAATAAAAGCCCAAAAACGCAATTTCAAAATATGACGTCATGATTTACCAATACTTTATATGCCATGTCAGTCAAAAAAGATGATATCGTTTTGAAATTTGGTACGGTAGTTGCCCATATGTCGTTATCCGACATATATTCATTTTTTCAATATCTTTGAAAAATGTGATTTTGTGGGCATTTAACCCACGCGGCGCTGGGGTCTCCATCCGAACGTCCGATGCTGGTGGGGGGGTAAATTTTACCCCCCCCCCCACGTATCTTCCGAACCAATAACACCAGCGAGACGAGCAAAGCTTCGATCGAAAGCTCTCAGAAAGAAAAATTGATGCATGCCCGAAATTATTAACATAAGGTCACATGTCAGGTCACGGTCAGGTCAAGTGTCAACACTTAAGTATTTTGGTTTTTGGGCTATACTTTCCATCCAGAGCCTTATATTGCAACTATTATCTCACAAAGTGCTCCCAAATGTATAATGCATCTCCCGCATAAGTGAAAGTAAAATTGTAAGCAAAGGTCAAGGTCAAGGTCAGGTCACAAAAGGTCACAGGTCTACGAAAGCCATGCAACACATGTTGCATGGGTTATTTTACACGTATAATTTAATAGAAGCAGCTATTTTCACAGCATGACACCATATAATGGCCCTCAGGTCAAGGTCAGGTCATAATAAGGTCAAAATTTGAAATTGATTAATCTAAATAAACATTGCGTGTTTCTAGACTAGTTCTGTCTTAGTAATACAGTGGTGGCATTTATTTGTCTGTATCTGGTCAGTACAAGCAAAAAAACGCAATAAAAAAATTACGTCAAGAGTTACTTATACTTAGAGAGCCATAAGTCAGTACAAAATAAAGATATTGCCTTGAAATTTGGTTTGAGCATCGTTAATACTCGGTTCTCTAATATATCTTCCGTTTTTTTTGCAAATCTTCAACAAAAACTTTTGTGGAAATTCTTAAACAAAATTCTGTTTTTTTTTGCATTTTTGGGGTCCAAAACCCAAAATGTTGGCAATCCGAGATAGCTATTTTAAAGACAATGTTATTCATTTTTTGACGTCTTTTACTTGCAATTTGCATTAACACGTTGTTTTCTACGATTTGTCAAACATTTAACGTTTTTTTCCCAAAAATGACATGACATGACATCACTAAAACGTCGTTATCTCCCAAAACATTAAACGAATGTAAATATTTAAAAAAAAGATGTAGAATTGATCCACGATAAGGTACCGCCAGTTTAACTTTGATATCTGTCATAGTTTTCAAGTTATTGAGAAAATCCGGGAGGGGGGTAAAATTTACCCCCCCAGCGCCGAGCGGGTTAATAAAAAAAAATGTGGGGTTAAAGACCAAAATTGTCGAAATGTCTTGATGGCTGGTTTGTAGCCCTTGCAATTTGCTACTTTTTAGCGTTTTTGATTGCATTTTGCTTCAAATGTGGCACTTGTACGGCTTGGCAAAGTTTAGCTGATTTTGGTGTCAAAATCGTGTTTAGTGACGTCACTAAATTCACTATATTTTGACAAATTTCTGACGAAATCGCTTAATGTTTGCACAAAAGGTGTAACATTAATGCCCGGAGAGGTATGGTAAGTTTGCGTCGATATCTTCATTAGTTGTTGAGATATTCCTAATATTCCTAAGGGGGGCTAACCCCCCTATGACTCGCGGGTTAACACGCGCCCTGGAGGGCCTCTGATAACTAGTGAGGACCCATTTCGGTGGATCGGGTTTGGGTCCGGGGCAAAACCGTAGCCATCATTTCACGAGGAACGCCTGTCAAATAGAATTGGACAATAAAAGCATAACAAAAGCAATTGCCGGCGATGGGATTCGAACCCGCGACTCCAGCGACAAATAAAGAATAGCAGCCGATAGCCCTAACCACAATCTCCCACACATACCAAATTTGGTGCGTCTAGCTCTCATAACTCTCGAGTATTGGCCGACCGAATTGAGGAACCCGCTAAAAAAAGTTGCACGTGGCAGCCGCACGTGCTTTGGAGGCGCCACCGTTGCCAACCTACAAGGTCATCCCGCACCCATGATGACTACTCGCCCACCGATTTTGGTCGCGTTGAGTCCACTGGTATGGGCGGCACGGCTGGGTAAGCAGATTTTGCAGTGGCCACGTGGCGGCACGTGGCACGTGCCACGTGGCACCGATCGAGCGGCGACCGGCACCATCATCTTGTCACTCGCCGAGCTCTATCGGTGCACCAAATTTGGTGCGGCTAGCGCAAAAACAAAATCCGGAATCAGAGGACCCCTGGGATATCAGGTTGACCCCCTAGGGGTGGCAACGTGCCCCCTCGAGAAAACAGCCAATTTAGTTTTTCGGCACCCATGTGGAATACCCGCCCACCGAGTTTGGTCGCCCGGTGTCCACTGGTATGGGCTGGTCAAGCAGATTTTGCCATGGCCACGTGGCGGCACGTGGCGCGTGCCACGTGGCACCTATCGAGCGGCGACCGCCACCATCATCTGTCACTCGTCGAGCTCTATCGGTGCACCAAATTTGGTGCGGCTAGCGCAAAATAAAATCCCGCATTCAGAGGACCCCTGCGATATCAGGTTAACCCCCATAGGGGGGGGGGGCAACGTGCCCCCCTCGAGGAAATCAGCCAGTATTGTTTTTCGGCACCCATGTGGACTACCCGCCCACCGAGTTTGGTCGCCCTGCGACCACTGGTATGGGCGGCAAGGCTGGGGAAGCAGATTTTGCAGTGGCCACGTGGCGGCACGTGGCACGTACCACGTGGCACCGATCGACGGGCGACCGGCACCATCATCTGTCACTCGCTGAGCTCTATCGGTGCACCAAATTTTGGGCAGCTAGCAAGAGAAAAAGAATCCCTCAATCCGAGGACCCCCGGCATATCAGGTTAACACCCCCTATGGGGAGAGCAACGTGTCCTCCTCTGGAAAATCAGCCAAAATTGTTTTCCGTACTCATGTGGGCTACCCGCCCACCGAGTTTGGTCAATCTGCGACCACTGGTATGGGCTGGGCAAGCAGATTTTGCCATGGGCACGTGGCGGCACGTGCCACGTGGCACCGATCGAACAACAACCGGCACCATCATATCTCACTCGCCGAGCTCTATCGGTGCACCAAATTTGGTGCGGCTAGCGAGAAGAAGAAAAAATCCGGCAATCAGAGGACCCCTGCGATATCAGATTAACCCCCTAAGGGGGGCAACTTGCCCCTCGAGAAAATCAGCCAATACTGTTTTTCGGCACCCATGTGGACTACCCGCCCACCGAGTTTGGTCGCCCTGCGACCACTGGTATGGGCTGGGCAAGCATATTTTGCCATGACCACGTGGCGGCACGTGGCACGTGCCACGTGGCACCGATCGAGCGGCGACCGGCACCATCAGCTGTCACTCGTCGAGCTCTATCGGTGTACCTAATTTGGTGTTGCTAAATCAAAATTTCCCGAAATCCGAGGACCCCACGCGATAAAAGGTTTACCCCCCTGGGGGCTTTTGTTTACCCCCCTCGGGGTCGGCAACCCCAAAGGATCTTCCGCACCCATGTGGACTACCCGCCCACCGAATTTGGTCGCCCTGCGTCTACTGGTATGGGCGGCACGTGTTGGCAAATGGATTTTGCAATGACCAACGTGGCGGCACGTGGCACGTGGCACGTGGCACCGATCGACATGTGATTGGCACCGACACCTGGGGGCCGAACTGGCGCATCGAACCGTGTCACGCGCGTGTTGCTGTGCCTCTTCGTCAGCGAGCTGTGGCCAAACGCCTCAGACAGACAAACAAACAAACAAACATACATACAGACATACAAAGTCACTACACCAACAGGCTGCCCCAGTATAAACCTCCGGTATTTGACTTTGTCAAAACCTACGGTTTTGACTAGTGCGGACCCATTTTGGTGGATCGGGTTTGGGTCCGGGGCAAAACCGTAGCCATCATTTCACGAGGAAGCAGATTTTGCATGGCCACGTGGCGGCACGTGGCACGTGCCACGTGGCACCGACCGGCACCATCAACTGTCACTCGCCGAGCTCTATCGGTGTACCAAATTTGGTGTCGCTACATCAAAATTTCCCGAAATCCGAGGACCCCCACGCGATAAAAGTTTTACCCCCTGGGGGCTTTCGTTTGCCCCCCTCGGGGTCGGCAACCGCAAAGAATTTTCCGCACCCATGGGGACTACCTGCCCACCGAATTTGGTCACCCTGCGTCCACACGGGTGGGCGGCACGTGTGGGCAAATGGATTTTGCAATGTCCCACGTGGCGGCACGTACCACGTGCAACGTGGCACCGATCGACCGGTGACCGGCACCGGCACCTGGGGGCCGAACTAGCGCATCGAACGGTGCCACGCGCGTGTTGCTGTGCCTCTTCGTCAGCGAGCTGTGGCCAAACGCCTCAAACAAACAAACAAACAGACAGACATTCAAATCACTACACAAATAGGCTGCTGCCCCAGTATAAACCTCTGGTATTTGACTTCGTCAAAACCTACGGTTTTGACTAGTGCGGACCCATTTCGGTGGATCGGGTTTGGGTCCGGGGCAAAACCGTAGCCATCATTTCACGAGGAAGCAGATTTTGCATGGCCACGTGGCGGCACGTGCCACGTGGCACCGATCGAGCGGCGACCGGCACCATCATCTGTCACTCGCCGAACTCTATCGGTGTACCAAATTTGGTGTCGCTACATCAAAATTTCCCGAAATCCGAGGACCCCCACGCGATAAAAGGTTTACCCCCTGGGGGCTTTCGTTTGCCCCCCTCGGGGTCGGCAACCGCAAAGGATTTTCCGCACCCATGTGGACTACCCGCCCACCGAATTTGGTCGCCCTGCGTCCACACGTGTGGGCGGCACGTGTGGGCAAATGGATTTTGCAATGTCCCACGGGGCGGCACGTACCACGTGCCACGTGGCACCAATCGACCGTCCACCGGCACCTGGGGGCCGAACTGGCGCATCGAACGGTGCCACGCGCGTGTTGCTGTGCCTCTTTGTCAGCGAGCTGTGGCCAAACGCCTCAGACAGACAAACAGACAAACATACAGACAGACAAAGTCACTACACCAATAGGCTGCCCCAGTATAAACCTCTGGTATTTGACTTCGTCAAAACCTACGGTTTTGATTACACGCCCTGGAGGGGGGGCGGATTTCGCCCCCCCCCCTATGATCTCGAAAACCACGCAACGTAGCGACAAGCGGGAGACGATGTTAGATAGCTCGAGACAAGCTCTTTCGAAAGTATTTCGTGCATTTTTTTTTCAGGTCAATTTTGAGGTCACCAGAGGTCATCAAGGGTCAGATTTTCAAGTTTTCAAGACTTCGGTTCGAACACCCCCAAATTTCTCGGGAACTATGATAGTTAGCAGCAAACGGAAAAAAGCGATCGAAAGTCATTGAAAATTGCAATCGACGTAGGTGTCCTCAGATTTGAGCTCAGGTCAATAGTTTAGGCTCCAGAGGTCATCGAATTTCAAAATGGTGATTTTGTTTTCAAAACTGTTTTCCCCAAATAACCTTTTACCTAATAAAGATAAAGCAATAATGTTTACGCCATCGCGTGTGTCTTGTCAAGGCGCTTCGAATCATTATCATGGTGACCGGGTTAGGTCAATTAATAAATTTGACCTCAGGTCAAGGTCAAGTGGTGACCCAAGTTGGTCATGTTGCATATTGGGAGACGTGTCTCGACGAGACAAACATATTGGTACCATTTACTCTTCTCTATCTTCATTATGCCAATAGTTATTGATAAATCAGTGTTGGCGGTCACAAAATTGACCTGACCTTAGGTCACCGATATTAGAAATCCGAGATCATCAAATTGTTGGTATTCATGACTTTATGAAGTCCTGCAAGATTGAAACCGATCGGCGTAAAACTGTGGCTGTGGTACTACTGCAAACGTTTTGGAGTTGAGGTCATCACGTGACCTGGTCTGGTGACCTGACCTGAGATGACCTGAGGCCAAGAATTTTACATAATGCGGAAAGTTCATTTCTTAACAGGTATACAAAAAACGGCGGCGCTGCGCGCCGCCGTTTTTGCGCTATCCTCGAAAAACCGGAGGGGTGGGCGGATTTCGCCCCCCTCCAGGGCGCGTGTTAAAGGGAATGTTTCACCTTTCTGAAAGTTGTCAAATATACGCCGGTTGTAGTGAAAAATATGAAGTGCTGCTGAAAACGATGGTGATATTTGTTTTCTCCAAAACCTTACTCATGAGTATATTGGCTTCTAAAAAATAAGTTTTTAACCCGCGCACTGCAGGGGGTTTGCGCCGAACACGAACTGCAGGGGATTTGCAGTTGCAGTTGATTGTCGCCCCCCGTGAAATTTCGAAAACTACGCTACGTAGCGCTAAGCAAAACACGGCACTGGATAACTTGATACAAGTTCTATCGAAAGTATTTCAGTATTTTGTTTTAAGTCAGATCAAAATCGAGGTCACCAGAGGTCATCAAAGGCCAAATTTTCCAGTTTTTTCCTGTTTTAGGACTTCGATCCAGATATTCCAATAGATCTAAGCAACTATGCTAGTTAGAAACAAACACTAAAAAGCAAACACCAGCCAGTTAAATTTCGAATCGACGAGGTGTCCTCAAGTATAATCTCAGGTCAATATTTGAGGTTCCAAAAGTCATAATTTTTGTTTTGCTAAATAGGTTTTCGCTATTAACTTTTTACTTAATAAATATAAAGAAAAAACTGTTTTCGCCATTGTGTTTATCTCGTCAAGGCGCTTCGAATGATATACATGGTGACCTTTTTAAGTCAACTGCAAATTTGACCTCAGGTCAAGGTCAAGTGGTGACCCAAGTCGGGCATGTTGCAAATGAGAAGACGTGTCTCGACGGGACAAACTCATTGCTGTCTGTTTTACTTCTACATCTGCATTATGTCCGGAGTTATTGACAAAAAAGTGATGGTGACCTCGCATGACCTCACATGACCCCATAGGGGTCACTAAACAAAACTTGCACTTGGATCATCAAGAATATCCTATAATAACATGATCCAGAAGTAATTGGACTAATATCATGCATATCCTTGAAATAGGAAGCATATGTATATTTCCCCATTGACTTATTATGGGAGGTTACGAAATTTACCTGACCTCTGGTCACCGATATAAAACTTCGGAGATAAAATAATTGTAAGTACCTATGCCCTCATGACATATTGTAAGTTTCAAACAGATCGGTGCAAAACTCTGGCTTTGGCACAACTGCAAACATTTTTGGAGGTGGGGTCACTTGACCTGGTCTGGTGACCTGACCTGAGATGACCCGAGTTTATTTATTTTCTTAGTGTGTGCAATTGATGTCCTAACAGGTGTGGCAAATTCCGGCGAAGCTGCGCGCCGCCGTTTTTTCGCTATCTTCGAAAACCTGAGGGGTGGGGGTGGAGGAATCAACCCCCCCCCCTCCCCCTGCAGTGCTCGGGTTAATATTTGGTTTGATGACGTCATATTGAGCTATAGACCGCCGCTGATTGGCCTGACAAAGTGGGATTGGCTGAAAGTGTCTGTCAGGCAATCAGCGGCTGCACCAGCCTGGAGTTATTTTGCAAATGGTATAAATAAATTCCTTAAAAACGGTTAAGTTTTGGGAAAAGTGACTTTAGTAATTTAGACATTTAAATAACGGCCCAAGATAATTACTATCTCAGTTTAAAACGAATACAAAGGTGAAACATTCCCTTTAAAACAACTTCAGAACTCTTGATATTCAGGATCCCGAGACACCAACAGAATCCCATTATGTCGGGATTGTGCAGCCGGAGATTACGCTTTTCAAGGACGCTACGGCCGGTGCGGCTGCCTTATAAAAGGCGAGTGCTGCAGTGGCAGAGTACAGTTGATCTGCATCAGACATCCTGTGCCCATCTACCAACATGAAGCTGGTGAGTAGAAAGAGTTACGGCAATAGTGTGTGCACTGTGCATTCTATAAAACAAAGTTAATGTGCTGTAGGTATATTGGACATTTTTTTATCGTGAGGTTTAAGCTACGCTAGTTATCAGTTAACTGTTTGTGGAAAAACTGTCCAGCGCCACCTATTTTGTAAATGCAGCCACAGCGCCAGCGAAATGTTGATGACATGATACTTCTTTGGTGCGTAGGCCAAATTGCAGTAACCACGTACTAAATTATGTCCTAAATCCGTGAGAATTCCGTATCCATATTTCCAACGCTAAAATATGGCCAATGTAAGTCTGCAATGATAACGGACGCGCTAGCTTCGCTGAGACCGGCGGTGTGGCGGTACTAACACTACCAGCTTGTGTTGTGAATGGTGAATACGACACTTAAGTGCCGGGGTGGGTGCGCTATCCGATCTTAGGCGAATTGTTTACTTTGAGAGCGTTACTGATTTGACTGCAATAAGCCAGGGGCGGTGCTCCCATGTAGGCAAGGTAGGCAATGCCTACCCAGTTCGGTAGCCTTCTTCCGATACTGATATTTATTTTACCTTCTTTTCATTTCATTTTTGGCCTTCTTGATTAATATGGTTTTCTACAATCGTAATCTTGGAGCAAATTTGCCAAAAACATTTCCTTCGAAGCTATAAATTAAACGCAAATGTAAGAAAACCCTTGCCTACGCTTGCCTACCTCGTCCTACTAGATTATCGACCAGCCTGTGTACAAATATATGGCAGTCCAGCAGTGTAACATTTCTGTAAGGTAGGCAAATCAATTAGAAAATCTAAAAAAGCACACATTTTCCAGCGCAATAACTTCATAAAATAAATGACTGCAATACCAATTATTATTTTAGGCTCGTAGTAGCTTGCCACATCGGGGTTCAATTATTATTTCGAAAATAATGTTTCCACCGTTAATGTCTCCAGACCAGATTTTTGGCGGTATCTCAGCGTAACAACTAACCGCACGAACCGAGATCGAGTTGAGTTTTCGCCGGGCGCTTCCGTTCCGGAGAAATTCGATGCGGCGTCAACGCGGCAGTAGCGTGGACGCAGCACCTTTTTGACAGGCGCAGTGATGAAAATGTGTCGAGATATTTTGAATGTGGGATCTTTTTCTAATAGTTTGAAAAAATAATTTTAAGGGTAAATATAATTAAATTCTGATATAGTTACATATTACTGCAAGGAGACCGGCGGTTCGTTCAGACTTACATTACAAATAGGACATTATATTTCGATGTATTTTTCTTAGCCGTGTTATTCGCATACTATTAATTATTTTATGTGTAGGCTATGATTGCAGTCGCACAATTATTGTCAACCTGCAGCATTAAGCGTCGAATCGAAAGCCCTACGTGCACATCTCCGTGATAATTCTTGCCTATTTTAAAATCAACTACAAGCGGATGACAGCATATAAACAGGCTGTTTGTAGCAGTTAAGTATTAATCATGGTGATCTGCATTTATTTGAAAAACTACTTTAAAAAACCACGAAACAGCGCCCCTCCCCCCCCTGACTGCCTCACCTACGTTTGACCCCTGGCGCCGCCACTGCTGCCTTGCCTACCTAGTCTCAAGGGCCCAGCGCCTCCCCTGCAATAATAAATGTATTTGATGTCATGATAGAAGCTAGGGAATATTTTGCAACAGTTTTAACAAGTTAATTGTTTTATGCATGCCGTTTGCACACTCGGTAACCCCCCTTGTGTTGTCCACAGCTGGTGATTGCCGCCCTGCTGGCCGTGGCTGTGGCTCGGCCCCAGGATTATGACCCTGCCGAGGAGCTCCGCGCTGCCGGTATCGCCCGCATGGAGTCTGTCCAGAAGGAGGACGGCTCCTACCAGTACGGCTACGAGGCGGTAGGAGATGGAGAGGAGAGCTCCCAGGACGTGTCCGGAGGGCCGGAGCAGATCGGAGAGGAGGTCGGCATCGTCAGCCAGGGAACCTATTCGTTCGTCGCCCAGGACGAGGAAGGAAACGATATTACGATCACTATCAACTGGAAGGCCGGCCCCAATGGTTTTGAGGCGGACGGTGACTCCATTCCGGTGGCTGCCCAGGATCCCAACAAGGCTGCTCAGGACGCTGCCTACGCCGCCGCCAGCCTCTAAACGGATTGTCAGAAGAAACGGAACTGAGGGCTTCTGTGATGATTGTGGATCAATTGATTGTTTGAAGGGAGGTAATTGTATGCATCTATGTCATGGTTATAAACCAATACATGTCAGGTTTATACGACTGAACTCAATGATCGTCATACGTACAGACCCTGCAAGACACAGTGACCGGATATTTTCATCACTACTCGTTTATTATGGAATATGCTACGGGAAAGGACTCGGAACACAGCGTCTCTTATTCCCCACCTCCCCTCATTATTTTCCATCTGGAAACCGGTGGGACAAAAACCCAAATGGAACTGACAATGGTACCTACCTAACTCCAGCATACCCACCGCCAGCTCTGACAAACACCCATTTGAACTTCCGTTAGAGGTGTGCATAAGACATTAATTAATCATGTACGAACTCTCAGGTAAACGCCAGAGAAACATTGCAATTGTCCCAAAGCATCAGCAAGGATCCAGACAATCTTTAGGGGGGTCATCAATTGCAGTGTTGCCCCTACCTATCCCCAAATCTGAAAACTCAACGGATTTGGTCCACTGTATTTTGAGGGTGTCCCTATTTCATCATTGTTTTTGCTAATGATAACGTTGGCTATAGGTATTTGCAATATCTGGCGTACCCTTTCTATCATTTAAAGTGCCGCGGATGATGCTAAAAAATATTATTTGTACAGTCAAGGCCGGCCCCAGACGGAGACGGGGACATCTCTATAGAGATGTCCCCGTATTTATTTATAAATCAATCAATCAATATGTAGTACCATTTGCTGCAACGTCATAACACCCTGGTTCCCTAGCGGTCCCCGTCGGCCAACTGCTGCAACAACTCCAGCTGATAGTGCTAGCCAATCTAGACACCGAGTGGTTCGCTGTTTTTCTGCGCAATAAATGTCGACAAAAAATTGTGCCATACATTTGGCAGCACAATGGATTTCCCTGTTATTAAACAAAATCATATGACGCCACCAACCCAACTTTCCGCTTAAAACTAAAAGTTCCTCCAAGATAAACTTTTTTTCGGGAAAAAGTTCACGAACATGTTCAGCTGACCTCGCCTGACATGTAGGCATACAATTAAGTGTGATACGACAAACTTCAAAAAGGTGAGACAGTCCCTTTAAATCTCATTAAGAAGCAATGTGACCGCTTTCGAAATATAACTGATTATTTCCTAAGGTTTTCAGATTATATAATATTTTTTGTTTAAATAAACAACACAACAAAAAACGTCAACCGAAAAGAAAGCTGCTGTGCTGTTAAAAGATGTCTAGTGTATAACATATGTTACAGGCAATATGAAAACTCAGGCAGTTTGCAAACTGCCTGGCCAGCCCAGGCAGTTTCGAAACTGCCTACAAAAGTTTGCAAACTGCCTTAAAATTCCAGGCAGTTTGCAAAATGCCTGAAATTCCCGGCAGTATCGAAACTGCGAAGGCAATATGACATTTATGATAGTGTCAGGCAGTTTGCAAACTGCCTAGGCAATATGACATTTACGAGAGCGTCAGTCAATTTTTCAACATGTTCGCGTATTGTGTGCCGCCATAAATGCTTCGCTCTTTTGCAGGATGCTGTGTCAGTTACGCTTAATATTTTCCTCATTTGAAAATTTTGGACGATTCCATCTATTATGTTCTTGCTTGGTCATTCAAACACATCCAATCTATCTCAGCAAAAAAAAAACACGACGCATTACTGTGAGAGTTTTGCCGTCCAAGTTTTGCCATCCCAGACAAGCGGATCGGTTGCAGGAGTGGTGATGTTAAAATGCTAGCATCTTTGGATGCTAAAATATAAGAAATAATAATGCTACCAGTTAGAATCAGCGGTTTCGATTTATCAAAATGATTTGGGGGGGGGGGGGCGAACAGGGACAGGTCCAAGGGATCTATATCAGCGCCACAGTTTTACTAGTAAGCTCCCCCCCGCGAGTTCCCAATTTAGCGTAAAATCGTAAAAATTGTCTTTGCATCAGTCAAAATCCAGCTATCCAGTCAAAAAAAACGGAAAATTTAGCGCCGCCTCGCGGCATGACACCTCTTTCGCATTTGCTTATATAAATTTGGAAAATGGGAAAATAGCAA
>JAXIVJ010020276.1:0-2500 GCA_036785665.1 Chirona hameri
ATAATATATATATATATATATATATATATATATATATATATATATATATATATATATATATATATATATATATATATATATATATATATATATATATATATAATATATATATATATATATATATATATATATATATATATATATATATATATATATATAATATATATATATATATATATATATATATATATATATATATATATATATATATATATATATATATATATATATATATATATATATATATATATATTATATATATATATATATATATATATATATATATATATATATATATATATATATATATATATATATATATATATATATATATATATATATATATATATATATATATATATATGAATATCGCAACTTGGTATATTGAATGTAGCAAGCCATAGGTAAAAGCGAAAAGCGGGGAATATAAATTGTTATTGTTATTTGTCCCTGGCGCGCCAGAATTGTACAATCTGGCAAAATAAGTCGTGAGAAAAAACATTCTATCCTACTACTAAGAAGCCTGTACAATTATTTATATTTTCTTCTTTATAACTAAAAAATAGTGATAATGTGAGCACAAAATATTTTGTTGTTGTCATAATTCCCAGTTTGAGTGGTATGATGACTGGAATTACCACTGCATAGATAAGTTACCATAATGTCATTGCAAAACTTGGTATAATTTTGGTATAAAACTCCGTCCAACCTGTTGTTATAGGGCCAAGGAGATCAAGGCGCTTCCGTCTTTCCATCAAGAGGGGTTTCTTACGCAGCCGCAAGAAGACTGCTTTGTGTGAATTCCGAAAAGCACCAGTAGTTAGTCGCACCCACGTGTGGTGCACACCAACAAGAGATGTACCGTTCAACGCTTTGTCGAATACAATGGAAGCACAATGGACGTAACGAGCCAGGCTTGAGGCTGCTCTCTCTCAACCGCCCACGTCCCAGCATTGACAGATATGTAGCGGCAGGCGCAGTATAATTGAGGTGGTAGCGCTGACTAGACATCGCATCGGTCACTGCTACACTTCCTACAGCCATCATTTGACCGGATCGGAACACCCTGTGCGCAACCACTGCAACGTTCCACTGAGCGTAAAACGCGTCTATCTCCCAACCCAACATCTGCGAACGCTTGGACTGCATAAACTCGCAATTTTTCTCCCAAGCCATCGCTCGATGATGCGCTAGGCGACAATGTAACTGTCAACATTGAACAAGTTCTCCGATATCCAAAGGAGTTCCGATTTAATATTATGTTCAATTTCCGCTAGGTACCATGCTAAAATATCCTTGATTAGGTAGATAGGCGCTTTGGCCTAAGTGCAAAAAGTGCCACCAAAACCCATCACTTAAGCCTGTATGACTGCCAAATAACCTTGCCTACACTTTTAGAAACTCTAAAAGAACTGAAATGTACTCTTTAGTCACCCACTGTACTTTCCGATCCGTAAAATGACGAAGAACAATAACAATATCAGAAGTGTTTTACCAGACGATAACACCAATACGTTTAAAACGGGAAACTTCAACGCCGAAACGGCGTTTGCAATGGTTTACAAATCACAAAACCCGGTAGGATAAATTTTATCTTTTTTGGAAATTATTTTTGTATCATGT
The DNA here is from genome assembly GCA_036785665.1 of Chirona hameri. Classification (NCBI taxonomy): domain Eukaryota; kingdom Metazoa; phylum Arthropoda; class Thecostraca; order Balanomorpha; family Balanidae; genus Chirona; species Chirona hameri. The sequence goes on from JAXIVJ010020276.1 coordinate 1,624, forward strand.
TAAGAACATACCAAGACATAAAACAAATCACTCCGCCAGAGGTCAATTTCACAAAGCAAAAAAGTGTGTAATTACAAAGAATTTCTTTGTTATTACAAATAATTTGTACACATGTTTGTATTTTGGATTTCACAAAACCCCAGGGCAGTAAATCTCAATTTACTATTTACAAACTAGTTTACAAAGATATTGTTTGTAAAAATGTTTTCACATGTTCACATGTTCTATTTCTCAAAGGTTGACGGAAGTGAGGAAATGTTTGCAATTACAAACTTGTAATTCCAGTGGGTCAGGGGTTATGAATTTCAGAAACTGCATTGATAGTTGACATTGTTTGACTGTTCAGGTTATTTTCTTGGTGAGGTTGTTACGTTGCCGAGGTTGTTAGGGTAATGGTTTAGTTATGCATAGGTATAGCTGCCCAAAACAATTTATTTTTCCGAGAGATTCGAACAGGGATCTCCAGCTTTGAAGTCCCAGTGCACCTTACCGATTGCGCTGTGAGGGGCGCCTCCGCGCGGAGCAACCGCATGGCGATAGAATTGCAGCGGTCAACCTAGTGCAATGCGCAGTGAACCTTCACCCTTTACGACGTAGGAAATCGGCTAGGTTAGGTGAAAAAATGGTCGAGAAATTAAACGATCTTTCTTTTAAGAGTAGTTCCTCTTATACGGCCTTGAGTAGTTCTGTTGTTATGCTCCGCCACTCGGTGAATGGCCAAATTCTGTTTACTCTAATTGCTTACCAAGATGTATTTTTACGATCAGAGTTTTCATTCCGATGAAATGTTAATTAAAAGATAATTCTCCCTATAACTAATTCTATTTTGAATTAAAAAATAAACCACAATGTAAATATTTATTAAATTAATTTGTTA
>JAXIVJ010020276.1:7500-12342 GCA_036785665.1 Chirona hameri
ACAATGCAGCATTGCCGTATCTAGTTATATATAAAACATAAAATGTTGTCATCCGAATTAATTGTTCCAGTTGACGAAAAAGGGCAAATATCAATCGGTCATGTATTTGCACCCGTCGGGTCGCGTCATAGTCGGCATAGTCGGCATCCACTGCCACTTCCCATCAGTGAACCCACTCTATCCATCAGTGGATCCATCCTAAGCTCCAGAGGGCACATGCTGACCTCCAGAGGGCCCACTCTGACCTCCCGATGGCCCACTGTTTTATCTGAAGAGCTCACTCTGATCTCCAGAGGCCCGCTTTGACTTTCAAACGGCCTAGCATAGCTTCCAAAGGGTCCAATCTTCTCTCCAGAGGACCCACTCTGACCTCTAGAAGAAGATCTACTGTGGTCTGCAAAGGATCCATCCTGACCTCCAGAGGACCCACTCGTTTCTGCAGGGGTCCCACTCCTTCTTCCAGGGGCCCACTTCGGCCAGTCAAGTCGAGAAGTCAGGAAGTCCAAGTTCTTCTAGAGTTCAGGAAGTCCATCTTGAACTCTAGAAGGTCCATTATTTTATTCAGAGGGCCTATTCTTTTCTCTGGAGGACCTAGATGACCTCAACGTGACCCACTTTTGACTGTACAGGGGTCACATTTTCCTTCACAGGGCCCACTCTGACATCCAGAGGCCCTACTCTTTTCTCCGGAGTGCCCATACTGACCTTCAGGGGCCACTCAGACCTCCAGAGAGTCCGCTCTGACCTACGGAAGGCCCACTCTGAACTCCTGAATGCCCACTCTGACCTTCAGAGGGACCACTTTGATCCTTAAATGGCCCACCATAGCTTCCCAAGCGCCCAATATTTTCTCCAGAGGACCCAGGAAGTTGCTGTTTGCGCTCCAACTCGAATTATGCAGAAAGTTACGCCGTCTGATTACCGGCAGGCGGGCCCTCAGGCGGGCCCTTCGGGCTCGCCTGGGGGCCCGCCTGGGCTCCAGGGGGTCGGCTGCCCCTGTCGCCCCGCTTCGCTGCGTCCCTGATGATAACAATACTTAACAATCGCGAACAATGCAACTTATCGTAGTTCAGACCGTTATTCATTTAAAATGTTTTCAGGAAAGCATATTCCATATTCCATGTAATATTAGGAAGTCCTGAATAAAAATGCCTGTGAATGTTATCGACATATTCTGCGGGGTCAGATGTCTAGCGGAACTGAAACACCAACTGGCTCCTCCTACCTTGATGTTGTCCGTATCCGTGGCGCACGTAAAGAAGGTGTAGATGTTCTTTTCCTGTCTGTTGAGGGCCAGGAACTGACGTACGATGTAGTCTGCACAGCTCTCGTAGTCCTGGCCTCCTGTGGAGGTAGGATAAGTGATCGCAAATTACTATTAATTGCAATTTCTGACAGCTAAATTCGCCAATGCTGATACAAAACTAGCATGGGCCCATGGAAATAGACGCAATATGGCATGTATTTGTAACTCAAAACATCCTAAAGTATGTATCTAAACATCAGTGGGCAGCAGAACCAATAGCTGAGCTGCAATTATCAATCACTCACAACTTCATGCTAGTTCGAACTCACAGTGGTACTGGTGTTTGGGAAAATATCACGCTTATCTAAATAGCATACTAGTTGTCCCCTCATAATAGCAAGATGAATGTGACTTGGGACGCATAACTTCAAGCAGTACCCAACTGCAACACCCCTCATTGCTCCAACTGCAACACCATTCATTGCTCCAACTGCAACACCCTTCATTGCTCCAACTGCAACACCATTGATTGCTCGCTCTGACTACTCTGCACCACTTGACGAGGTGATTAGCACTCGGCCAGCGCCGGCGCCGTCCACTCGGCGGCAGCTCATGGCACTTGGCAGACGCCCTGACAAAGGCGACTGACGTATGTAGTTCATTGTTCACGTCAGAGAGGCAGCAGCCTGGGCTATGTTTAGCTGGTTACGGCGCGGGTAGCGGCCCGGGCACCGCTGAGACAAGGCCTCGTGTGTGGGGGCCAGGTGTTGGAGAGACAGCGGTCTGGCGGTTGAGAGGTAGGGATCCGGCGGTGGATGAATAGTGGAGAGAGACAGGAGCGGAGGGCGGTGGAGGGAGACAGGAGTCCGTTAGGGGCACGACGATGGAGGGACAGGGGCTCGTTGACAGGGACCTGGCGTTAGGGAGGCAGAGGCTGTCACCAGGGGTCCAGTGTTAGGGAGAAAACGGCTCGACGGCAGCGGCCAGTGTTGGGCATATAAGGGCCCGGCGGCAAAGAGACAGGACCCCGGCGCAGTGTTGGGGAGACAGGGGTCTGCTATCGAGGACCCGGCGGCAAAGAGACAGCTTCGGACAGCTCAGTACCACCTGCTGCTGCGTGCCGACTACATCACCACCCGGCTGGGCCGCGGTAGGCCGGTGATGGGCTGAGATTCACTAACGGCACGGGTCACTGACTGGTACGAGGGCGGGACAGTCACAGGCGGGCCGCCGCCGCCGCCGCGCCGCCGCCGAGTCCAGACAGACGCACACAGCTGCCAGCCAACACGACCACAGTGTGTCCAGGAGTGCACAGTGCCCACAGTGACCACAGTGTGTCCAGGAGTGCACAGTGACCACAGTGACCACAGTGACCACAGTGACCACAGTGACCACAGTGACCACAGTGACCACAGTGACCACAGTGACCACAGTGACCACAGTGACCACAGTGACCTCAGTGAAACACAGTGAAACACAGTGAAACACAGTGACCACAGTGAACACAGTGACCACAGTGACCACAGTGACCACAGTGACCACAGTGTGCCCAGGAGCCGAGTTCGGGGATGAGCGGAGGTGGGAGTCCCCTCCCACCCCAGTATTATGTATAGGTCAGGTCTATGTGTCAATGTGCCATGGCTGAATCTAATCGATATACATAGTTGCGCTCTTGTATTTGTCGAGTTATCCGATTGTATCCATCCAACCAGCATCCCTTAGTTTCCGAATACAGCGTCTCCAAACCAAACTAAAAGAAGGGTCACTCACCCACTCGGATTTTTGAGCATTCAGGAACTACAGGGAGTTTGTTTTAAGTACCACTGTTTTGTTCTGTTTTGTATACAAATTAAAATAAATGATAAAACATGAATAGCATGCTTGGAAAAAGTTTTTTATGATGCTTAGTTTCCTACCAGCTTACTTAGGAACCCATTTGTTCTGAGACACTAACCTCCAGAAAACATATCCATTATATATGAGACACTAACCAATTCAGAGCTTGTTTCGTTGGCTTTGTTCGTCAATCGTCGCTATATTATAATTTTAGCTATCTTTTTAACACTGCAGAGACATTGAAGCTTTGGCTAAGGATTGACATGGACTGAAGGGCTCAGAAACAGAAGAACTATCAACAAATTTAATTGCAAAACAAGGGTTTGCGAATACTGTACCGCAATACACCGATAGTTAGCTGGACAATTGTAAGGAAGCGAGACAGTAGCGAGACAAGCGAGACTGTGCCGCAGGGCAGGACAGCTGGTTGTGAAGTGTGCAAGAATGCACTCTGACTGACGATACAATACTTAATGAAATCCGGTGACAAAGTCAAATGAATCAAATATGATCTTCACGGCGCCGGAATATATATGTTGGTGAGCGCTGACAGGCAGTCGCTGAAATGTCACCACCGTCAAGACACTAGGACTATGAACAGTGTTAATGGACTGGGTGAGGTGTTAACTAGTAAACTATGTCACGTCATTGGCATAATGACGTTAACACCATACACCTGTCAGCATCCGTAATCAGGAACGTCAGAATCGTAGCTGTAACAAAAATACCCACATCCTCCCGTGCTGGGCCTCTGCTGTAACTTTCCCCATATTCCAATGATGATCACCACCGGCCTCAGGAACCGGCCATCCCGACTTCTTTCAATGTCATTAATCATGCAGATATCACTCGAGAAGGGGCCATCGGTATTGTAATTTCACTCCGAGAATCCGTCCTCGCCCCGGTGGAACTGAGTACCCAATGACCGATAACGTCACTTAACCAGTTGGTGCCATGTGGGGAGGCAAAGTGCTGCACAATTGCCAGAGTATTGCTGCTGCCCGAGGCGATGATTAGCTTCATATTTTTTTTTTAAATGCCTTTACTTCTACACTATTTTATTTTCTCTTCGGGCTCAAATGCTCCATTTTATATTTGATTGTCTTGCTTATATTTCATTCTTGCTTATATTCAGCAAAAATAATTGTAACTGGATATGTTATCCTCCTATCACAGGTGGAGTAGTCTTGGTAAAATTCCTTCAGCAAATGATCAACACAAAACAAAAGCCAAGACTGCGCCTCAAACAGCAATGTGTGAATGCTGCGCCGCAACACATCTGTGTGCCGACAACACACGGTGTCGCCAGTCATCACTGAATTGTATACTGTGCCGCACAGCATCTCGTTGAGAACCAACCGAACTCACTCGCCGTGTCCCACCTTACCCAGGTACTCCGGGAAGCAGACGGTGAGCGAGGAGCGGGGCAGCTTCTCCTCGAACAGGTCCCGCTTGTTGAAGAAGACGATCATGCTGGTGGTCCTGAACCAGGTGTTGTTGCACACCGAGTCGAACAACTTCATCGACTCCACCATCCGGTTTGTGACGTCATCCTCGAACAGCGCCTGGTCGTAGCCTGCAGCACGAATGACGCCTCTCGTCATCATTGCTTGCCCAAAGTAAGCACATACAGTAAGAGAGAGAGAGAGAGAGAGAGAGAGAGAGAGAGAGAGAGAGAGAGAGAGAGAGAGAGAGAGAGAGAGAGAGAGAGAGAGAGAGAGAGAGAGAGAGAGAGAGAGAGAGAGAGAGAGAGAGAGAGA
>JAXIVJ010020277.1:0-12336 GCA_036785665.1 Chirona hameri
TTTGCGAAATTGCGAACAGTAGGTTGGTATTAGGTAATCATCTAAGCTTTATTTAATTCGGATTTCGGAAGCAATCAAATAGCTACATAAATAAGGTAGTAATCATGGACTCCATCACGGGGGACGCGTCCCGTCCGCCGCCCATCCAAAACTTTCGAATTTTGACATTATACCTTTGAGCGTTGCATGGAAAGAATCACCTTCAGAAAGTTCCCCCCCCCCCTTCATTTGTTAGCAACCTGGCAGTGTCACTGGTAGTATTGGTAAGCGATACGTCGACACTGGACAGGGACGCTATTTTTGTATACATATACCGATGTCAATCGTGAAAGACTCTCGAAACGGTCATTCCGGTATGGTTATCTCCAAAGCTGTGCACGCGGGACACATTTCGCCCTGACCTATACCTTATACGCTACGTCAATTTGTATATATATTCATCCTCATGCTCGTTCGTGTTGTTACGCCCTTCCATCGCTGAGTTACTTACTCCGGTTTTGAACACGGATTTGACAATTTTTCCGAGTTTTCATTTTTCAGCTTTCCGTGTACAGCCAATAGATCAATGTCTGCACGAGCTAACGGAGTTACAGAAGCAGCATACCCACCAAACTTGGCACAAATGTAAGTCCTACACGTCTGTGGCGGTGTGAAAACGTTACCATCTCAGCTTCTAACGCGAATGTGGGCTTATTAGAAACACGTCAAACGGTCAATACATTTTTGTTTTTAAAATCACTTTGTTACTTGTTAAGTCTTTACTGGGGCAGCGCAAAGGCAAACACATTTATTTATTGGTAATCCCTATCAAATATTTGCATTATCTTTTACCTCGATAATGTTTTTTTTGGACAATTAACTGTACAATAGAACCACCATAAAACTGAGGCACTGCGACACGTTATATGAACCGAGTGTGATGTTCGAGACTCCGGTGTGACACTTTGAGAAGGTAAAAATATTATCATCTGTTTTACGTTAGGTGACCGAGAAGTGACAATCGCGAAACTGAAACTGAAAGAAACTGAATTTAAACCGTTCGCGACTTTTGACTTTCCCGTTTTTTCCTCCTCCTTCCTGGAGACACGTGCAATACTTCTTGCTTATGAACTGATTCTGCTTAATGTTAGCAATTTGCATTCATAAATTTCACTTTCAAGATTCTATCAGAAATGTCAGATATTGCACGTTTAATATTCTATCAGGAATTGAGGGATCAGATATGCTAGCCTTTCTGAATTTTATAATACAAATATTTAAAAATACTTATTTATCCATTCAATACATATTTTTGGCTGTCAAATTTCACTCGGTTTCAGAATCGATAACTCGTCTACACATCAACATTGTAGGATTTCGTGAGCCATTTTTTTGTTGGAGCAAGGGGGCTCCATAAACGCATCGAAGGCATGATATGGTGGTAGGCCAATCTCACAAAAATCGACGTCCTGCGAAACAAAAATCGACGCGGACACGGCATGCCAACACCCTTGCGGCTGCCAACGCCGATTTTTGGTTGTGTTTGGATAGGTTTTGTCAATCGGTTTTGTTCTGCAATGTCCAATATGCGTCTTCCTTACAATCTGTTTTGCTCACTTACTATTTGTATTGTTTGTTTACCATTTGACGGATGAAGGTTCAGTGTGTTGGCAAATCTTCGCTGAAGCGGCGCCTTCAACTTCAAATGGTTAGGAAGCGTCATAAATATAACTTATAATAGGTTGAGAGCACATCATTACCACTCAAAGATGGATAGAATTGCAGTGCACCAGATAAGATACCCTTCTTTGCATAGGCACATTTTTTTTGGTTTGCCAAATCGCTTTCATCTGACATATACAAATGGTGCAATTTTTGCGGTGATGTTGAGACATTGTTTGAACCATTGATTTGTGTTAATTGCATTCCCACTCAAACCTGCTTGCAATGTCTGCTTCAAGTCAGCGTTGTTAGGTTCGACGAAACGTCGCTGAAGTCACCGAAAACCCTCCCGTATTGTACAGGCCGTCATGTTTGCTGTTTTCATCCTGTCTGATCGGGCCGAGTCTCCAGCCGAGGTGGCGGGTCTCTGTCCGCCCCCTCGCCTCGTCCGTACCCTCGCCTGGTGTCTGATCGGGCAAATTCTCCAGCCGAGGTGGCGGGTCTCTGTCCGCCGGCCCGCGTCCGTCCCCTCGCCTCGTTCGTCCCCTCGCCTCCCCTTGTCCGTCCCCTCGCCTCGCTTCGTTCGTCCTCTCGCCTTGTCCGTCCCCTCGCCTCGTTCGTCCCCTCGCCTCGCCTTGTCCGTCCCCTCGCCTCGCCTCGCCTCGTCCGTGTCCTCGCCTCGTCTGTCCCCTCGCCTCGCCTCGTCTGTGTCCTCGCCTCGTCCGTCCCCTCGCCTCGTCCGTCCCCTCGCCTCGTCCGTCCCCTCGCCTCGTCCGTCCCCTCGCCTTGTCCGTCCCCTCGCCTCGTCCGTCCCCTCGCCTCGCCTCGTCCGTCCCCTCGCCTTGTCTGTCCCCTCGCCTCGCCTCGTTCGTCCCCTCGCCTCGTGCCCCGCGCCCCGCCACCAAGGTCAGCACCTGCAACGGTCGACTGCAAGACTTCTCAGAGTTTAAATCTCCAACGGCTGCACGACCGGTACCGATAATTGAACTGGTTACCATAGTAACCAGTCTGGTTCTGGAACTTCGGACCCGGCGACGCGACTGGTTTGTTCGTCTGGAGCAAGACATTCGCTGGACTGCTGAAGGAAATGTGACTGTCTAAATCAAGCTCAGGACGTCATGATTAAAGTGGAATGGTTTATGCAGTTTATCGCATTTGTAGGTATCCAATAATCCAGTGTGTGTTGTTGAGGGTTTTCGTAATAGTAGAGCCAATCAGGCCAGGTTAACGTTGCTAGGATCTGATTTTGATAGACCCGTCTTTCACTTTAAAAAAATACATTTATTAATAAATTAAATCAACTGAGGCATCTTGCACCAAAAATAAGCCACCAGGCGAACAACAAAAAATAACCAGATTCTCTTGCAACAGCAGGCGAAAAATAAACACCCTGAAAATTTAGCCAGAAATTCTACCCCGTGAAGTTTTTTTTAACCACCTTACCCACCTTTCGTAGTTTGGTGCATCCTCTTGCACCGAACTCCGAAAGTAGATCCGGAGGAAGGTTTTATGTGCGGCACAGATGCCGCATATGGCTGATGCATGATTTTATCACTTCAAACGAACGTTTTGTGGCCACCGTAGTCCGTACTCCGTACTTCACGTTCAAAGGAATATTTCCAATCACTATTTTCAAAGGTATTTTGCTAGATACGTTTTAGGCTCATCTATTGAGCCAAGTAATTTCGTGGCAAATTCTTGAGAATTTTGGTGCATAAAATTATCATTGGAAATGGTATATCATGCAGTGGTAATTTATGTACCCTTGGTTGTCGCAAGCGCGCCATTTTTCGTTTGAGGAATCTTATGGCTTTATTGAATTATGTTTGATGGTATTTCACAAGAGTATTATATTGTTGCACAACATATTACATAGATGTGTTAAAATAGGCTTCACAATCAGGCACGCAACTACCATCGGGTCACTGGAGTCTGGAATAAGAATGGGACGACATTTTGCTTTCCATTCCATTTCATTTCCACTCCGTATTAAGATTCCGATTAATTGTCCATTTCATTCTGATCGCCTGATCTAATCTGATTTCTGATCTGATCTCCACTTGGGTTCCAGCCCCAGTAGTTTTTCAATCACTAGAGTTCAACAAGATAAAACAAAATAATGTCCGTCTTGAATACGCCCTCTTCATATTCCTAGTATGCCAGCGCTAAGAACACCTGATACTCGCTTCAAACAAACGAAGAATATCGAGTTTAAAGAAACACGTTTCAGAACTCCAGTCGACTTTGAATTCAAGAAGAATCATGCGACGTGAAAGGCCTCTTGTACAGACAGAGGTCCGTAGTAAAGGCAAAGCAGCGGGACACCTACAAATACAGGCGGTTCTTGGTGTACGAGTGTATACTGCACCTACAAATACAGGCGGTTATTGGTGTACGAGTGTATACTGCACCTACACATACAGGCGGTTATTGGTGTACGAGTGTATACTGCACCTACAAATACAGGCGGTTATTGGTGCACGAGTGTATACTGCACCTACAAATACAGGCGGTTATTGGTGTACGAGTGTATACTGCACCTACACATACAGGCGGTTATTGGTGTACGAGTGTATACTGCACCTACAAATACAGGCGGTTCTTGGTGTACGAGTGTATACTGCACCTACACATACAGGCGGTTATTGGTGCACGAGTGTATACTGCACCTACAAATACAGGCGGTTATTGGTGTACGAGTGTATACTGCACCTACAAATACAGGCGGTTATTGGTGTACGAGTGTATACTGCACCTACAAATACAGGCGGTTATTGGTGCACGAGTGTATACTGCACCTACAAATACAGGCGGTTCTTGGTGTACGAGTGTATACTGCACCTACAAATACAGGCGGTTCTTGGTGTACGAGTGTATACTGCACCTACAAATACAGGCGGTTATTGGTGTACGAGTGTATACTGCACCTACAAATACAGGCGGTTATTGGTGTACGAGTGTATACTGCACCTACACATACAGGCGGTTCTTGGTGTACGAGTGTATACTGCACCTACAAATACAGGCGGTTCTTGGTGTACGAGAGTATACTGCACCTACAAATACAGGCGGTTCTTGGTGTACGAGTGTATACTGCACCTACAAATACAGGCGGTTCTTGGTGTACGAGTGTATACTGCACCTACAAATACAGGCGGTTATTGGTGTACGAGTGTATACTGCACCTACAAATACAGGCGGTTCTTGGTGTACGAGTGTATACTGCACCTACACATACAGGCGGTTCTTGGTGCACGAGTGTATACTGCACCTACAAATACAGGCGGTTATTGGTGTACGAGTGCATACTGCACCTACACATACAGGCGGTTATTGGTGTACGAGTGTATACTGCACCTACAAATACAGGCGGTTATTGGTGCACGAGTGTATACTGCACCTACAAATACAGACGGTTATTGGTGCACGAGTGTATACTGCACCTACAAATACAGGCGGTTATTGGTGTACGAGTGTATACTGCACCTACACATACAGGCGGTTATTGGTGTACGAGTGTATACTGCACCTACACATACAGGCGGTTATTGGTGTACGAGTGTATACTGCACCTACAAATACAGGCGGTTCTTGGTGCACGAGTGTATACTGCACCTACAAATACAGGCGGTTCTTGGTGTACGAGTGTATACTGCACCTACACATACAGGCGGTTATTGGTGCACGAGTGTATACTGCACCTACAAATACAGGCGGTTATTGGTGCACGAGTGTATACTGCACCTACAAATACAGGCGGTTATTGGTGTACGAGTGTATACTGCACCTACAAATATAGGCGGTTCTTGGTGTACGAGTGTATACTGCACCTACAAATACAGGCGGTTATTGGTGCACGAGTGTATACTGCACCTACAAATACAGGCGGTTATTGGTGCACGAGTGTATACTGCACCTACAAATACAGGCGGTTATTGGTGTACGAGTGTATACTGCGCAGGTCGAAGGTTCCCACGCAAGAATGCAACAGTAGAGCGTACAATTGCACTGGGGTCTGTAGACGACCCATCTTCGCCCGCAGAGAGCTCATTTGCATCTAAACAGCTCATTCTGTTATGGACAGGACTATTTAATTTGGATGATAATTTGATTTTGCATTATTTAAACTACGTTTACACGATCAATCTCAACCAATGCTATACGATGGTATACCATTGGTAGAATGATATGAAAACGTTCCGCTCAGTGGAAACGTTTTGATTGCTGCCAGCGTCCCTAGACAAAGAAACCGGTGCCAAATTAGCAGAAACAGACATCCAAATCTACTAAAAACTTGGTACTCAATATCACACACCTCATAACTAGAGATAGAGATGTCTCCAAAAACAGGAACCGGCACCGCCACCGCCACCGCTCATAAATGAGTTGGCAGTTGGCACCAGCATGAGGCCCGGCCACATGTGGCAGCACCCGCCAGGTCCGGCAGCCAGCAATCTGCATGTCAGGGTTTTCGTAATAGTAGAGCCAATCAGACCAGGTTAACGTTGCTAGGATCTGATTTTGATAGACCCGTCTTTTACTTTAAAAAAAAAATCATAAAAAAAATAACAACACTAGCCAAAATCTACGCGATCTTACTTTCATAAACAACAGTAACTTAATCACTGATAGTGGCACTCTTTCATCATTCTCCCACCTTGATCACTTTCCAATATACGTGACAGTTCGACTAACACCGCCTCCTGAAAACGCAGAACCAACGCATACATATGTTTGGGACTATTCAAAATTAAACGCCCCTTTACTCACCACTCTTCTGCAAAACACTGACTGGGCACGTATTTTGGACAATTATTTAGATACAGCGACAGACCTATTTATATCTGCTATTCACGACGCCGCAGCTGCCTCGATTCCAATTAAGCGCAAAACTAATCAATCAAAACAAAAACCTTGGGTCACTTCTGATTTAAAGCGAAACATTCGAAAACGCGACAGATTATTCAAAATTGCAAAAGAAACTCAGTGTGATTTTAATTGGAATAGATGGAGATATCAAAGAACCCTAGTCACATCCATCAACAGACGACTAAAATACGAATATGTACAGTACCAAGTACACAAATTAGTGGCACAAAAACAAAACTCCTACAAATACCATCAAACATTACGCACCATCACAGGACGTATACGAGACGATACCATCCCACCTTTCCAATCAGACAACGGCGACATCATTACTGATGACGACGAAAAGGCGACGCTATTAAACGACCACTTTGCTGCTCAATCTACCCTTAATATTCCGGAGACTCACAAACCCACACCAAACAAAGCTCATACACTACCATTGCCCTCACTTGAAAATATTGTCACATCCGAGCAAGAGGTTCTCCGCATTCTCAACCCCCTAGACCCAAACAAGTCAACCGGCCCAGATGGAATACCAGTAAAATTGCTGAAACTGATTGCACTTTTGATCTCCAAACCATTAGCAAAATTATTCAACAAGTCCCCAGAGTCAGGAAAATTTCCAAGTAGATTTAAAGAAGCACACGTAAAACCAATATTAAAAAACAAAGGTTCTCCATCGGGTTGTTCTTGCTATCGACCAATTAGTATTCTTTCGGCCCTTTCCAAAGTCTTTGAAAAAATAGTATATAGAAAGGTATATGGTCATTTTACTGAACATTCCTTCTCTCTGACAAACAAAGTGGATACAGACAGCGCCATAGCACTCAGCAACAACTACTATATTTGACTCACAACCTATACAAATCTCTCGACTCAGGACGTGACTTCACTGCTATATATCTCGACATTTCCAAATATTTTGACAAAATTTGGCATCAGGGTCTACTATACAAGTGTCTACTATACAACGATACAAGACAACTACACAACTATACATACAACTACACCTTAATACTCTTGAAAACTTCGAAAAATATAAAACTAACTATACAAGACTTTGGAATCACTGGACGACTGTTGGACTGGTTTACATCATACTTGGAAGACAGACGACAGCGAGACGAATACGGGACACCTTTTCGACAGCTCAGATCATAAACGCTGGCTGTCCGCAGGACTCTGTACTGGGACCATTACTTGCACTCATATATCTAGACGGACTCTCAAACAAGACTAAAAATGGCATTCTTTTCTTTGCTGACGACACATCACTCTACGCCTCACATACAACGGCAGACTTACTAGCGACTCAACAATCATTACAGCACTACCTCGACGAAATATACAAGTACGGTAGAGAATGGGCTATTACATTTAACACCGAAAAACAATTCAGCAGACATTCTCATACAAACAAGATAATTCATCGCCGACACTGACATTCGGAGGTGATCCAGTGCCAATTCATGACGATCACACGCACCTTGGCATGACTTTCTCTAAAGACCTCCGCTTTCACCAACACATATTAAACACAATATGCCGCAAAATAAACAAAGCGCTCAATCCTCTGTATAGCATTGCAAAACACATACCAAGACCAATTCTAGATCAAATATACAAAGTATACATTAGGCCTCATTTCGACTACTGCGACGCCATATACGACGGACACATAACTATAACGACCAGACTCGAGACATTACAAAACAGAGCTGCAAGACTGGTTACCGGGGGTTTATTCAGGACGCCTTCCGACAAACTACGGACAGAACTGGGATGGGACAGACTAACAACGAGACGACGTTTACACAGACTGACGCTCTATCACAAGCTGAACGACCCAGGACAACGTTGCCCAAACTACATCACAGCAATCATGCCAAACACTCGAGCTCAAGACACCAACAGACAACTCAGAAATGCTAACATGCACACTAAAACCACCAGCCGCACATCATCATACAACAAGTCATTTTTCTCCACAACTTGCACACAATGGAACGAACTGCCCAGCACAACACAACATCTTACACACTCCGCTTTCAAACAGCAGCTCAACGAGCACCTGGGAGCGTCCGATCCACCCATTTACTTTACTGTTGGATACAAAAGGGGAATATTTTGCACGCGAGGCTAAGAATGGATATGACTTATTTGAATTCTCATTTATTTAGTATTCAGAAAGCAACAACGCCCTCCTGTCAATGCGGACATCGCAATGCAACTATTAGTCATTTCGTCCTTTCATGTCAAAATCATACGGAGCAGAGAGACATTTTGTTCAACAGCATCTCCCAAACATTATTTCCTGACTTTAGAAATAAATCACCCAAGGGCCAACTACAAATTCTACTATACGGGACAGACCACACCGGCCGCGGCGGTCGGTCGGTGGCCTTACATTTCCAAAATTTCTTGCTAAATTCGAAACGATTTGCTGATCTTCCTTAATTTTGTTCAGCAATCACCACCTTAAATGGACGCGACCTGCCTGGAGGTTACTGTGGGGCTTCGACCTACACCAGAGCGAGCTGTGCCGTGGCGGCGGTCGCAGTTAACCATTTATCCTTATTTTCAGACAGGGCGCCTTGATTTAAGATTTTTTGCTTTTGCACCTCTCTGATTTACTTTCATATTTTGTTTAATTTATGTTTAATAAACTTGGTGATGATGATGATGATGATGATGATGTCTTTACTTCATTATACATTAAACAATATTTTAACCCCCAAACTTGTGCTAAGCCCGGCATGAGACCGTCAAGCCTGAGTTCAGACACAGCTTCAGGCCCGCTGGGCCTGAATTTGGGCCCGGCGCCGACTCCGTGGTCCTGAAATTTGCATCCCTACTCACAACCATTAAATCAAGCTTATTATGGTGGAAATTAAGTTTCTAACATTAAACAACATTTAGGAATATTATTATTCGACAAATGGCACAAGACAATGGCGAACATTTCAACATCCATCTTAACACGCGCCCTGGAGGGGAGGGGCGAAATCCCCCCACCCTCAGGTTTTTCAAGGATAGCGCAAAAACTGCGGCACGCAGCGCTGCCGTTTTTTGCACACCTGTTCAGAAATTAACTTCCCACATTATGTAAAATTCTTGGTCTCGGGTTATCTCAGGTCAGGTCACCAGATCAGGTCACGTGATGACCTCAACTCCAAAACGTTTGCAGTAGTACCACAGCCACAGTTTTACGCCGATCAGTTTCAATCTTGCAGGACTTTATCAGGTTATAGATACCAATAATCTGTTTATCTCGGATTTCTAATATCGGTGACCTAAGGTTAGGTCAATTTCGTGACCGCCAACACTGTTTTGTCAATAACTGTCGACATAATGAAGATAGAGAAGAGAACATGATATCAACGTGTTTGTCTCGTCGAGACACGTCTCCCAATATGCAACATGACCACTTTGGGGCACCACTTGACCTTGGTCGGAGGTCAAATGTCTCAGTTAACCTAACCCGGTCATCATGAATATGATTCGAAGTGTCTTGACGAGACAAACGCAATGGCGTGAACACTATTGCTTTATCTTTATTAGATACAAAGTTATTTTTGAAAAACAGTTTCGCCAAAAAAAAACCTTTTTGACATTTGATGACCTCTGAAGCTTAAACTATTGACCTGAGCTCAAATCTGAAGACACTTGTGTTGATTTAATTTAAGACCCTTGATGACCTCTGGTGACCTCAATATTGACCTGAAAAAAAGATGAACGAAATACTTTCGAAAGAGCTTGTCTCGAGCTATCTAACGTCGTTTTCCGCTTCTCGCTACGTTGCGTGGTTTTCGAGATCATAGGGGGGGGGCGAAATCCGCCCCCCCCCCTCCAGGGCGTGTAATTATCAGAGGCCCTCCAGGGTGGGTGTTAATTGCCAGTAGGGCGCCGTAGTAGGCGATGAACGAGCGAGCGCGAACGAAATGTATGCTGAATTTCAACTCGATCAGGGGAGTAGTTTCTGAGACACACCAAAAGGGTGCGCATGTGCACACGTGCAGAGGCACCCCACCCCTGACTTGTGGTTAATAGGCGGCTGAGAGGTCCCTAACCACACCAAATTTGAACACAATCGGCTCAGCCGTTCCTGAGATATAAAATAGAGGTGTGCACGTGCGCACGTGCAAAGGCACCCCACCCATGACTTGTGGGAAGGTGGCGGCGGAGGGGTCCCTAACCACACACCAAATTTGAACACAATCGGCTCAGCCGTTCCCGATATATAGTATAGGGGTGTGCACGTGGGCACGTGCAGAAGCACCGCACCCTGACTTTGGGAAAGTAGCGGCTGAGAGGTCCCTAACCACACACACAATTTGAACACAATCGGCCCAGCCGTTGCGGAGTCCTTACGATAAAACGCTTTTCAACACCCCTCACGCGGCACGCGGCACGCGCAGTGGTAGTCACCCACATGAGTCGGCACTGGTCTCAAACAGGTAAGGTTCGATGGGGCTACTCAGCAAAGAAACCCGGTTGTCAATCGGACGTGCGGTTGCAGAGATATTAGCTTCTCAAAAGCGTCGCCACGGGCCAGGCCGGGTCGGGCCGTTCATATTCAGATTTTCCCCATATATCACGGAAAGACGAGCGAGCGCTTCGCGCTCCCTCGTAATCAGCACACAGAGTTCCCATTGACCCACGGCAATGGCCAGCCGCTTATCCGCAGGCGCATCTCCAGGAAGATATGGTGCCGAAACCAACTGCAAGATCGGTTTCTCAAGGAATTTTCCGTTGCGATTGTAACCACACTGACCCACTTTTACAACCGTTCACACGATCCATACACAGGACAATGTTCTATTGGCGCGGAGGAGGGCAACTGTGACCGCAGTGCCGAAGAAAGAGGCAGTGTTATTGGACAATTATGGTCTATAAGTAGTTTACAGATACTATGTTTATCAGTTTAAGAAGTATGACATTGACATTTTATTCTCTATTGCCAACACAAATGGTTATTTACAGGTAGTAAAGAAGGGTGTAGGGACTTCATATATTTACCACACGTTTGCATCACTCATTTATGATTCGTATTTCAGTGCATACATTCAGCTGGTATATTATGTGCTAAATTTTCGTTTAAGATCTAAATGCCGGTGTTAACAATCAGTATTTCTTGCAAGCACATGTGCCAGAAACCTCACTCAAATACCCACATGGCTCACTCTCATGGTCTGTTGTTGAAGACTATGATAAGTAATTTCTTATTAAAGCAGATATACTCTATAATGATAATTAAAATAACCGGTAACCTCATAATAAGTATGCAAAGTAATAAATTAAGGCCGAAATTATATTTGATATTTCGCTATTGAAGCTTCGTCAGCAATGCATTGCTGACGAAGCTTCAATAGCGAAATATCTAATATAATTTCGGCCTTAATTTATTACTTTACATACTTATTATGAGGTTACCGGTTATTTTAATTATCATTATCATTATTAACCTCACACAGTCTTCGCCACCTCAGATATACTTTATACTGAGCTATAGGAACCATTAAAAAGGATATTTAATTGTACCCATCACAATGGGGGATGGGGGAAAATTTTGTAAGGTACCATTTTTTTGGGTTAATAAAAACAAGAATAATTTTTTTTATTTTACGAGCGAGCGCGAAGCGCTCGCTCATCCTTGCGTGGTATATAGGAAAAACTCTGATTATGAGCGGCCCGGCCCGGCCCGGCCCGACCCGACCCGACCGGTGGCGACGCTTTTGAGAAGCTCATATCTCTGCAACCACACGTCCGATTGACAAACTGACTTTTTTTAGCAGCCCCATCCAACCTACCCTGTTTGAGACC
>JAXIVJ010020278.1:2500-12306 GCA_036785665.1 Chirona hameri
TGAGAAGGAAGCCGTGTTGGTGTGGAGGTAAGGCCGGGAGACATGCGCGCAAAAGGCTCTTGCTGACAATTTTGCAAGGATTTTGGAGCAGATCGGAAGGAGTGAGACAGGTCGGTAGTTCTCGGGAAGCTTTCTGGAACCCTTCTTAAAACGGGAATCATGTTGGCCTGCTTCCACACGGTTGGAAAGGTGCCAGTGCGCACGGGCAGGCGGCAAATCTTATCAAGCGGCACAGCCAGCTCGTCGGCACATTCCTTCAAAATTCTGGCACTCAGTCCGTCAGGGCCGCAGGCCTTGTGCGCACAGAGTGCACGTAACATCAGTGAAATGCGACCAACAGGAACGATAAAACTATCCAAGCCGGGACAATTTAAAACAGGAGCCTCGGGCATGACAGTGGGATCGCAGAACTTACGAGAGAAACACTGATTGAAGCAGTTCGCCCGGGCCCATCCTCCTTGTACTCACGACCGTCACACTTCAGCACAGGCGATACGCGAGACGATGACTTCAACGCCTTAACAAACGACCAGTACCGCTTGGGGTTATCTTTAAAGTCCCGGACTAGACTAAGTAGATATTGACGATACTTTAAGTCAGCCTGCAGTTTTAAATATGTTCTCGCTCTGGCGTGCACGGCAGTGCTGTCGTCGGTGGGACTAGCCTTCCTGCGTCTAAAAGCTCGCTCTTTCTCGCGCAGATCACGCACTGATCGGTTAAACCAAGGGGGAACTTGTGCCGAAGCTCAATCATCGGTATATGATCGTTGATCGCCGCAAACACAATATCGTAGAAAAGGGTCACTGCGGTGTCAACGTCGAAGTTGTCCAGCAAGTCCCATGGAAGGAGGGGCGGCGTCGTACGCAAGCCAGCAAAGTCGGCGCGCTTATAATTATACACCTTTGATCTCGTGGCTCGAGGAGCCGGCCCGGTGGTCACAGTGAACTCAGTCGACACGGCCAGGTGATCCGAGGTAAACACCCTGTCGCGGACCTCAGAATCAGCAGCACCGCCGTACGAGATCGCAAGGTCACGCCACGAATTGCAGACAACACCGACTGCGTTGCTTGGCACTCGCTAACGGCGTCAATGAACGTCAGCGCTCTGGAAGTCCTCTGGATCACGGCCTCGGCGTCTCCGGGCCAGGAAACCTCTGGCAGGTTAAAGTCGCCCACAAGCAAAAACACAGGGGCCCGAGCCCCCGGTACAAAGCAGGGCCCGAGCCCGTCAGTCAGGCTGGTTGATTTGTTTTAATGTGCTCCTTAAAAATATAGTGGGCCAAATCCGGTGGGTTTTGTTTTGGTGGGGGGTACCTTATGGGCCCCTGATAAAAATCCCCCCCCCTGGAGCGAATCCTGGGTACGCCACTGTAGGTGATGTGAAATGGAGTAACTAGATGAAGCTGATCCAATGTAAATCTATTCAATCTTTAGCAACATTTAAACTGAACCCACCATATTTTGTCAAGGTTGACTTAATTCTCTGCAGCGTATCTCGTTCAACATATATGTTTTTTAGATGTGATCCAATAAAGTGGTTGCTTAGGATGTATGAAAAGAATTAGTAAGATTACCTAAGTTCTTGAGCATGCTGGTGTAAAAGAGTAACCGATCAATGGAACCCCAGTTCATGACTTACCCAAGAGATGACACGAAACACAAAAGAAAATCCGTTAGTTTGCGATATTTTTGTAACGTAAGAGCAGCAAGTTTTAACGCTCCAATACAAAAATACCGATCAAAATAGCAGCTTCCTGGTGCAACTAACTAATTCGCTAAATAAGAACTCTGTCAACAACTGCCCGCCCCCGTCCCTACTCACACTATTATTGAAGAAAGCGGTAACTCGGAGTTACTAAATGCCAGGCAAGTAATGCCATGCGTTTTTGCGTTTTTCATCAATTTTAGAGCTTTGAATTATCTGCAAGTCCCACACTGGATCACAACAAGATTATTCAATTAAATTCTTACGGGACTCTTTATTACTACATACTGTTCGTTCGGGTTTTGTGTTTTTTTGTTTGTGTTTTTTTTCCTTGCGGCGTTAAGCGTTGAGAATTTGGTGGTGGCATATTAATTTTTGGCATGCAAATTCATGAAAAATATCGAATTTTATGGGCAAAAACTAAGTAACTGCTGCCGTCGTTGGAAAAAAACAAGTTATTTTATCATATATTGCTTATTATAACCGGAAATATGCCATAAGTGAGGTGTTTTCATTAACATAAAAGATATGACTGGCTCTGCCTCAGCCAGTACTGCAGAAAGAACGCGGTGGCATCACCGCGCAATATGAAATGTCCTTACGTGCAGAAGAGGCAATTTCCATAAAAATATGACTATCGTGTGACTTTTACCACCTTTATAAGTAAGTTTTACTATGTAACTCAATTATTCTGGGAAAACCCCGCATAATCCCTTTAAGATGTCCGTGAAGTTGGCGACTTATTTGGCAATATATTTAGCGCCGACCTCCAATTTCCATAAACATGGCAATGTGATCAATTAGACCACGAGGAACACGAATCTGATGTTTGTTGTTTTATATCACGTGTCCTTCAAGGTGAAAATCAAGGTCAAAGGACGGGGAACTGAAAAAAAGTGCCAGAAGTTACTGCTCGATTTCGATTTTTTGTTTACCAAATATAGCTTACGGCAAGTTGGGCTTAGGGCGCACATCTAAAATAATATGCATCATGGTCCAACTTCAAGGTCAAAATCAAGGTCAAAGGACGGGAACTGAACAAGTGTCAGAAGTTACTGCTCGATTTTGATTAAAACAAAAACAAAATGTAGCTCAGGTAGATCAAGGCACATGGAAAGTCAAATTCATCAAGGTCCAACTTCAACATTTTAGTTATACAAATCAAAATCGAGCAGTAACTTCTGACACTTTTTCAGTTCCGTTCTGACACGTGACACGTGATATAGAAAAACAAACATCAGATCCGTGTTCCTCGTGGTCTAATTGATCTTATATGCGATTTTCCTAGAAATCGGAGGTCGGCGCTAAATAAGTCGCTAAATAAGTCGTCAACTTCACGAACATCAACTTAATCGTCATCGTCAACTTAGGTGATGCAATTATTCCTAGTGGCGATTTGATGTGTTTGCATCGCCTTTAAATGACCCAATCATCAGGCTTCAGTGAACACATTCGAAATTCACAGCCGTTCTTCTGCAATTTGTTGATAGGTGTGTGTGAGTAAAAAAAAAATCAATACGGCCCAGCGTGCAGCTGGTAGTGGCGTCACCAGTGATTTGATTCGCGATCACGCTGCATTTCAGGCGGAGTTCCCTATTCAGATGATGGGCCATTGCTCAGCCAACGTTGTATTTTGCCTGA
Source organism: Chirona hameri (assembly GCA_036785665.1). Taxonomy (NCBI): domain Eukaryota; kingdom Metazoa; phylum Arthropoda; class Thecostraca; order Balanomorpha; family Balanidae; genus Chirona; species Chirona hameri. Next base: position 5,846 of record JAXIVJ010020278.1, read on the forward strand.
CCAACTCTGTGTTTTGTTTGCCCCACCAACATGTGTCAGGTTTGAATGTTCCGTCATACTAGTTACCGTCATACTAGTTACCGTCATACTAGTTACTAAATCTGGCAGCGTCATAGATCACAGGTCTGGGTGCGCATGCACAGTGATGAGCTAGCATCGATTAGCCGCCGCTTGCGACCCGCGGGCCGCGCTCACATAGACAAAGCCAAGCCACACAAACCGGCCGCCGGATTGGGCCGCATTGGCCGAGTCCATTGCGGCCAATTGCGTCACACGCCACAGAATGTTCTGAATCGTTCTGACGTTTTGACAAGTTTCAGTCGGTGGAGATATCACAACTGACCTATCAATACTTATCTTGCTAATTACCACCAAACTGCAATTTTGTCAACATATTATATTCTTACCAACATATTACACAATTATGAGGGACATTTCAAGCCAAAAATCGCATGTAAAAGTTGTGTAGTTAAGGAATGGATCGTTGAACTAAGACTTCTATATCAAAACTTGTTAAAACTTTTCAGAAACTTTTCAGAATCTTTCAGCGCAATAATCCTTCGTGAAAACGGCTATTAGCCGTTTTCACGAAGGATTATTGCACTGAAAAGAAAAAAGAAGTTTCTGAGAAGTTTTGGTATAGAAGTCTTAGTGTACTATACTTTCCAAGAAATAAATGACTTATTTAGGCGATATTATCACTATTCAATAGTTATGGAAACATGTATTGAGCTCATAACAAGTCTATGATACAAAATTGTCCGTTTCTGAAGAACATATGCATCTAGAGTCCATTCGTTCAGTTTAGCATACCGTCATACTAGTTACTAAATCTGGCAGCGTCATAGATCACAGGTTTGTCTGCGCATGCATAGTGATAGGCCAGCATCGATTCGCCGCCGCTTGAGACCCGCGTGCCGCACGCACATGGACAAAGCCAAGCCACACAGGCCGGCCGCCGGATTGGGCCGGATTGGGCGATTCCATTGCGGCCAATAGCGTCACACGCCACATCATTTTCTGAGCCGTTCCGAAGTTTTGACAAGTTTCAATCGGTGGAGATCTCAGCTGAGTACTGACCAATCAATGCTTATCTTGCTAATTACCTCCAAACTGCAATTTTTCAACATATTATATTCTTGACATTTCAAGCCAAAAAATCGCATGTAAAAGTTGTGTAGTTGAGGAATGGATCGTGGAACTAAGACTTCTATATCAAAACTTCCCAGAAACTTTTATTTTATTTTCAGCGTAATAATCCTTGGTGAAAACGGCTATTATCTCAAATTACATGTCATTTTTAACCATATACCGTTGAGTCCTTTCTTTGCACTCAAAGGGAATGTTTCGCCTTTCTGAAAGTTGTCAAATATACGCATAGGCGTAGTAGCCACTAGAGCCCTTCATGGGTCACTTTTTAAGCCCCCATCCCGTTCCAGCCCATTCAGCCAGACCCAAACCCGTTCCAATCCGAATTCATAATTGATGGGGCTCCCATTCCCACCTGTTTCAGCATATTTCACTTTTTGTGGTGCTAAAAAATTATATGGTCTGTCCCAAACCCGTTCCAACCCGTTACATTGTCAAAAATGGCCCCATTCCAACCCATTTCCATCCCGTGCCATGGGTTCCATGGGGATTCCCATTCCATGAAGGGCTCTAGTAACCACCTTCCGAAAGTAGGTGGGGACGGAGGCACTTTGAAGTCGATTCTTTCCATGTAACGTCCATAGGCGTAATGTTAAAATCCGAAAATGTTACTGGGGACTGATCCCCGGTGACCCCAGTGGTGGTTACGCGCCTGAATATACGCTGGGTGTAGTCGAAAATATGAAGTAAGTGCTGCTGAAAACGATAGTGATATTTTTTCCTCTGGAAAAGTCACTTATCTTTATACAAATTAAGGTTTTAAATTTGGGATGACGATGTCATTATTGAGCTATAGACCGCCGCTGATTGGCTGACAAAGCGGGATTAGCTGAGAAAGTGGCTGTCAGCCACTCAGCGGCGGCACCAGCCTAGACCCCATTTTGCAAATGGAAATTAAAATACTTGAAAACGGCTAAGTTTTGGCGAAAATGACCTTAGTATTTTCGACATTTCAATAACGGCCAAAGACAATGGCTATCTCAGTTCAAAACCAATACAAAAGGTGAAACATTCTCTTTAAAGATGTAGGTGCTTAATTACTTCGTAGGAAAAAAAGATATTGCAGCTAAAAGTCAAGTTCATCCAAAAAAAAGTCAAGTAAAAGTCAAGTTCATAAAATGTCAAGTTCATCCATTCATTCACCATTCATTCCAGTGCCTTAGATACAATTCAGCCAAGGCAGCGAATGAATAGCGTGACGTCATGGGTACATCCATCAATATGCTGTGTTCCAACAGCAACCAGTTTTAGACTTCAGCCCCTCTGAGCCGCTGAAATTTATTTGTTTATTGTTTATTTAATTTCTAGCAACCACAGGCCTGAGCCCAATTACGGTTGCAGCCGAGATCACACACTCACAAACACACACACACACACAACACACACACACACCTACACACACACAACACACACACACACACACACACACACCCACACCACACACCACACACACACACACACACACACACACACACACACACACACACACACACACACACACACACACACACACACACACACACACACACACACACACACACACACACACACACACACACACCACACACAGCACACCCACACCACAACCACGCACACCACCACGCACGCACGCACGCACGCACGCACGCACGCACGCACGCACAGCTCGTCACGCACGCACGCACGCACGCACGCACGCACGCACGCACGCACGCACGCACGCACGCACGCACGCACGCACGCACGCACGCACGCACGCACGCACGCACGCACGCCACGCACTCTCGCACGCACGCACGCACGCACGCACGCACGCACGCACGCACGCACCGCACGCACGCACCACGCACGCCACGCACGCACGCACGCACGCACGCACGCACGGCACGCAGCGCACGCACGCACGCACGCACTGCACGCACGCACGCACGCACGCCACGCACGCACGCACGCACGCACGCACGCACGCACGCCGCACGCACGCACGCACGCACGCACGCACGCACGCACTCACGCACGCAGCGCACAGCACGCACGCACGCACGCACGCACGCACGCCCGCCCGCCGCGCGACGCGCCCGGCCCGTCCCGCCCGCACGCACGCACGCACGCACGCACGCACGCACGCACCCGACCACGCACGCACGCACGCACGCACGCACGCACGCACGCACCGCACGCACGCACGCACGCACGCACGCACGCACGCACGCAGCACGCACATGCCCTACAGTGCACAATATACAGGTGGCCTAGAAAAGGAAAAAATGCATATTAATTATATTAATGAGTGTTATAGCAGCATGCTTGGTATTTTTTCACATGTTGAAGAACTCTCTACAATCCATGCTAAGTAAGTTTATGGAAATATATCATATAAGGGTAGCTTGCTGGCTGAGCTGATAGCGAAGACGATTCGCGAAATAAGTCTCCACGATCACTCGCTAAAAATGAGTTTCCCATTCCAGGGGCGGATCCGTGGGGGCCCAGGAGCCCATGATATGCCAAGGGGCCATGCCCCCTCCCCTCAAAGGTCCTGAAACCGTGATTTGCACCCCCACCCCTAAACACGACGGCCGGACGTACAGCGGGTGGATGGCTGACACGCCCGCTCTACCCCCCCCCCCCCCCTCCCCCGCTCAACAACTTCTTGCTAACTGCTCTACCCACTGGCGGATCCAGGGGGAGGGGCATCAAGTGGCAAATGGACCCCTCACAGGAACATGGGGGAGGGCATTCGATACAGTATGCCCCCCCCGCACATTCCTGCATTGGCTGCAAGAAGTGATATCCGCGCCCCTTTGGGGTGCAGAATCTGCCCCTCCTAATCTTCTCATTAACTTGAAAACTGTTATAATATCTCGATGTGAAATTTAAGTACCCTATCCTGCATCAATTCTACATCTTCTCACAACATTTCAATTAAATTCGTGGAGTGCGTTGAGAGATAATGACGTTTTAGTGACTGTCATGTCATACCATTATTTCGTGTAAAAAACGACAATGTTTGCAAAATCGCAGAAAATTAAGTGTGGAAGCAATTTGCCAAACGAAAAATGTAAAAATAAATCACATGACATTATCTTCAAAATGGTGATCTCAGATTTTTGAACTTTTATTTGTACCCCCAAAAAGTAGAAGAACAAAAGTTTTTTTTTCGGAGATAAAGAAAAATCCGATAAATCAACATTTTCAACAACATATGGAGAAATAAAAAATACTGAATATATTCTTGGAGAACGCAAGTATGGACGATATCCAAGCGCAATTTCAAAGGCAATATCCTTATTTTTAACGAACTTTGCACTCCCTAGTATAGATTTTTGAAGTTACATTTCTTTTGGCTTTTAGTGACGAGATACAGACAAGTAAATGCCACCACTGTATTTCTGAGACAAAACTGGCCTACAAGCATGCCTTTTATTTAGAATTAATCATTTAAAATGTTTTCCTTATGTGACCTGACCTTGACTTGAGGGCCATATGGGGTCAGGTTGTGAACATGGCTGCTACTATATGAATAATTTGTGTAAAATAACCTTAAAACATGTGTCGCGGTGGCTTTCGTAGACCTCTTGCCAATAGTGACCTTTTGTGACCTGACCTTGACCTTGACCTTTGCTTTCAATCTCACTTTCGCTTATTGTGGAATTAATTATAGCATTTGAGAGCACTTTGTGCGAGAATTGTCGCATCGAAGACTTTGGATGGAATGCAAGCCCATTAACTAAAATACATCGATTTTGACCCTTGACCTGCTGTGACCTGATATGTGACCGTATTTTTAATATTTCGCGAATGCCGAAGATGCATCTCATTGAGAGCTTTCGAATTGCCGCCTTGCGCCTCTCGCTGCAGTTTGTTGGATCCGAAGATAACGAGGAGTGCGTGTTCGGCTAAATACCCCCAGCGTGGCGCGGGATAATTAGGACCCCCGGTTAAAGACTGTTTTGTGCTGAGGACCGGACGCCACCCCCCACCCCCCCCCGTATTTTTTTTCTCGCGCCGACAAACCGACGCCGCCCCCTCCCCGCTCAACGACTCCCTCGCGCTGACTGACCCGACGCTACCCCCCGCGGTCAACAACTTTTGCAGATGAAGCTGAGCGTAATTTTTGCCCCCCACAACTTGAACCATAGGTCCGTCAGTGCTGCTACCTACCCCCCCCCCGCCCACGTCAACAACTTTTGTTTTGACTGCGACTGTGACTGCGTCCCCCGCCAGTAACAAATCAGTGCGACGCCCCTGGCTGTATTTTAACCTCACATTTTCCATGCAAATTTCCTGTGCTAACGAATGTGTACAATATGATAAGAGGACAAATCAAGACTTGACATTGTTATCATTACGTATTCAATCCCTTGGACCCCATTATTGTGTTGTTTTATTCAACTTGCACCTATAAAATGCAGATGAAATAAGCACATACTTATTATATTGAATTTCCGCTTTCATTGAAAGAGATCATCTTGCTCAGTGATGAGCCTGTTAACCCGCGAGGTTACTGGGGTATATTTCATAACGCGGACTTACTGAGGGGGAAAGGGGGGGGGCTATTTTTAGCCCCCCTCTGATCTCCGGAACTACTGGACCGAATGTAAAAATTCAAACGGCATTCGATTGCCCTAGGAAATTTATCGGAGGGAAACATAATATTGTTGACCTTGGGGTCACCAATGACGTCACAGGTCAGGTCAAGTACAAGAATGTTTGACCGTGTCAAAAGGTCTCGATGGATGGAATTGTCGCGCAAAATTGCGATATTAAACGCATAAGCCGTCAATAAATCGGTATGATTCGTGTGTCTGACACTTCTAAGTGCCTTTCTAAGCTGTTTAAGACTTGGGTCAGGTCAAGGTCATCCGAGGTCACGAGGTCAAATTGCAGATTACGGTCATTAGGTGTTGTAACACTTGTTTATGGGTTTGTTTTTTAGTTTAGAACGCGAAAAATGACCTTAGAACATTGTTTGTTCATATAAATAGAACTAAAAAGCAAAAATGGAAATGCGTTTTTTATGCATAGTAATGCTGTGAGAAGTTGGTCGATCTTTGTCATTTTAAAGGTCATAACTCGGTCACTTTTAAAGATATAGACTTTAAATTTGGTACACATATTTACCGCATACGTCTCGATCACATATATTCCGGTTTTTGGATAATTCTGATTTTAAAAATAAAATGTATTTGGATTTCTCAAATATTTGAATAAAACAAAACTCAAGAATCTGAGATAGAAGTTTGATAGCCCAGTCTATTGTCAGTAATTTGATTTAAAACAATTTAGTTTATCTCAAATATCGTACCTTTGACGAGCGTTTTCTGCAAACCATT
>JAXIVJ010020279.1:0-12293 GCA_036785665.1 Chirona hameri
GGCTGTAGCGGCACAGGTGGGGACACTCACCGGCAGTAGCGGCACAGGTGGGGACACTCACCGGCAGTAGCGGCACAGGTGGGGACACTTACCGGCAGTAGCGGCACAGGTGGGGACCGGGACACACACACCGGCAGTAGCGGCACAGGTGGGGACACACACACACCGGCAGTAGCGGCACAGGTGGGGACCGGGACACACACACACCGGCAGTAGCGGTACATGTGGGGACACACACACCGGCAGTAGCGGCACAGGTGGGGACCGGGACACACACACCGGCAGTAGCGGCACAGGTGGGGACACACACACACCGGCAGTAGCGGCACAGGTGGGGACCGGGACACACACACACACACACCGGCAGTAGCGGCACAGGTGGGGACACATACCGGCAGTAGCGGCACAGGTGGTACCGGGACACACACATACACCGGCAGGTCACCGGCCCAAGTGGGGACACATACCGGCAGTAGCGGCACAGGTGGGGACCACACACCGGCAGTAGCGGCACAGGTGGGGACCGGGACACACACACACACACACACACACACACACACACACACACACACACACACACACACACACACACACACACACCGGCAGTAGCGGCACAGGTGGGGACACTCACCGGCAGTAGCGGCACAGTTGGGACCGGGACACACACACCGGCCCAAGTGGGGACACATACCGGCAGTAGCGGCACAAGTGGGGACACACACCGGCAGGTCACCGGCCCAAGTGGGGACCAGGACACACACCGTCAGTAGCGGCACAAGTGGGGACACACACTGGCAGGTCACCGGCCCAAGTGGGGACCAGGACACATACAGTCAGTAGCGGCACAAGTGGGGATCAATAAACACACCGGTGAGTCACCGGCCCAAGTGGGGACCAGGAAACACACTGGCCGGTCACCGGCCCAAGTGGAAATCGGAACCCACGCCGGCGAAGTAGGGACCAGGAAACACACCGGCAGGTCACCGACCCAAGTGGGGACCAGGACACACACCGTCAGGTCACCGGCCCAAGTGGGGACCAGGACACACACACACACACACACACACACACACACACACACACACACACACACACACACACACACACCGGCAAGTCACCGGCCCAAGTGGGGGCCAGGACACACACCGTCAGGTCACCGGCCCAAGTGGGGACCAGGACACACACACACACACACACACACACACACACACACACACACACACCGGCAAGTCACCGGCCCAAGTGGGGGCCAGGACACACACCGGCAGGTCACCGGCCCAAGTGGTGACCAGGAGACACACACTGGCAGGTCACCGGCCCAAGTGGGGACACACACCGGCAGTAGCGACCCAAGTAGGGACCAGGACACACACCGTCAGGTCACCGGCCCAAGTGGGGACCAGGACACACACTGCCGAGGTGAGGACCGGGACACACCGGCATGTTACTATCGGGCCAGAGACTAGACCAGAGACAGGATTAACCGACTAAATATTTGTACAGGGCACAGGGTACAGGGTACAGGGTACAGGGTACAGGGTACAGGGTACAGGGTACAGGGTACAGGGTACAGGGTACAGGGTATAGGGTACAGGGTACAGGGTACAGGGTACAAGGAAAAGGGTACAGGATGCAGGGTACAGGGTACAGGGCAGAGCCGAACAGATACTGCACCAGAGACCGAGGCGGCCGGAGTCAAAACTGGAGTAGAGACTAGAGATAGAAAGCTGAGATATCGGGGTCAAAAGGTCAAAGCCGGATGAGACAGAAATAGACACAGATAAATAAGCTGCAATTGAGGCCACACTCAGACGAGAGACGGATGTAAACATTTACAATCGACAAGAAACACTCCGATTATACTTGGACTGCAAAATAGACTATATGAGAGATACGAGCACAATTGCAAGGAAATCAAATAGATCAGACCGGACTCGGAACAGAATTTAGACAGTAAATCCAGACACACTATACAGTAAATAATAGATAGTAGGTACTCTCACCAACAGGCACCAACCAAATCAGCCTCCACCAGACACCAGCCTTCGAGCACGATTACTTTTACGATGGCGGCGGCAATACTTTCTGAGACAGTGGCAATTTAGCTCCTTCCGGCCGGACGGTCTCAGGGTTCGATGGCACTATACAGTCGAGTGGGTGGTTTGGCGGAAGCATAGCATGCGCTGCAGGCTAGCGTCGCGAGCCCTGTGTCCCAGAAACGTGATCATCGTCGCGGGTAACAGGGCTCTAAGCGAGAGTTATAACAGCCCCGGAATGTTGGGGAGTGTTAGAGCTCTCTGAAGTTAGACACCTGGGTTCCGGGACCGGGGAGTGGTGGGCAGAGGTTGACGGCAGGAGGGCTCAGAGCTCCCGTCGTCACCCACTACGGGATGCTGCATCTGTCAGCATCGCTGTCCCACCGATGCGGAAATGACATCAGGATACACGCAGCTACACAGACAATAGCTCAAGGTCTAGCTTCATCAGCCCCGGATAGACAAACTACCCATGGTAGACAAACGCATACAGCTGTACATCACTCACAGCCATTCGAGAAAGGAAACGTGGTAGTCATCGACATCAAACACGAAGATATCTGTTATACACCACCATGACGCCCGCCTCAGCGCCCCTGTTAAAGCCCCGTTATCCGAAGGTAGCCTTGTATCCTTCGAAGAGCATGACGCCCAACACATGACATCGAACATCGACATCGAACCAACACTAGTACCGGATATCAGCTCGTAATTTACGCTTTTTACATAAAGCGCGCCCAGCCAAGCATTGGCACACAGCACAGAGGCTGCAACATCGATTAAGTCTCTACATTGGTATTATCATCACTTTGCGCGTATGTGGGGAACGTGGGGGGAAGTTTGTGCAGGTCACTGCCTCACTATGCCGTCTCGTTTCAGTTTACTCAGTATTCGAGTCTCATTCACTGTTCTCATAGCAATGCCTAATTCGCTATAACAACACAGAGACTTTGTCCTAAGCGTTATGTGTTCTACAGTCTGCAACATGTGGAAAATGATCTGACACATGCTGGGCTGGAGAGAAATGTGGTATTGTCACTCCTGCCATATGTTCAGTTTGTCAACGTCACCGAGAAGTGATCTGGACAACCTGTGGCCCGAAGAAATGTGTGTTATGATGATTCTGGCTCTGGTAATTAAATACGTCGATAGGCGTCGAGTCTGCCAATGTCAGACACAGTCAGTGTTAACCCACGACGACGATCTTAACACCGAGCTTCTCTAGATATTGGAATCTTTGAAATCGACTATTTCATTCGTGACAGACTCTGGGGCTGGTCGATCTCACTGTCTGGCGATGCTAGACCTTGATGGGTACTGTCAGCGTGAGGTGGCCGTTGCTGTTGTCCACATGACTTGACCGCGTCGTGGAGCGTGGGGTCATCATGGTCACTCCCGTGCTGGGTTCGCGTCCCACTCCGCGCTCCTGCAGCTCGTGGATGTCTGTCGACTTACCGCCGCCCGTCTGCTTGCTACGTCTCGGGAAGATCGAGTTTTCCACGTTCAGGACGTTGTTCACGTCCGGCGCGCGGGCGCACTGACACGCCTTGACGAATGACTTCTTGAAGTTATCGCTGAGGAAGGCGTAGAGGACCGGGTTGACGGCCGAGTTGATGTAGGTGAGCGCGTACGCTAGAAGGATGAGGCAGACGAGGAAGTTGCTGTGGTTCACGCTGGACTCGCTGCTGACCATCAGCGAGAGTTGGGTGATCCAAAATGGCAGATAGCAGAAGAAATACACAGTGATGACCGTCAGTACGAGACGCGTCACCTTGCGATGCGACTTGCGGCGCTCCTTGGACTTCTTCTTCGGGCCGACGTGGCGCAGCTTGTCGATGACGAGGATGTAGAAGACGATGATCAGCACGACCGGCACCAAGTAGCTCATGGCGAAGGTGTACAGCGTGAACGCCTTCTCGCCCTTGAAACCGCCGACCTTCTCCGGCCAGAAGATGTTGCACTGGCCTTCGTATTCTGCGGCGTACATGAAGAGTGGCACGACCATCAGAGAACTGGCCGTCCACGCTGTCAGACAGACGATTTTCGAGACAAGCGGTGTCCTCCAGCGAGTGGAACTAATCGGGTGACACACAGCTAGGTAGCGATCGGCGCTCATCACTGTTAGGAACAGGCTGCTGGTGAACTGGTTGATACTCGTGATGGTCCAGTAGATCTTGCACATGACCATGCCGAACGGCCACTCGCCCAGCGCCATCGTCGTCAGGATGAACGGTATGCTGATCAGGAAGATCTCATCTGCCACCGCGAGGTTGAAGATGTAGAAGTTGGTCACCGTCTGCATCTTGCTGTAGCGTAAGATTAAGATGACGTAGATGACGAGGGTGTTTCCACCGAGGCCGATCACCATGACGATGGAGTAGATGTATGGCGTGGAAGATGAGAGCGTAGGAGACGGGCGGCGCGGCGTGCCGCAGCTGATTGTCTCGTTATCCACCAACTGCAGCGCGAACAGTTGCCCACGTGCCAATTATCATCCATTGTGAGGTTGGCCATGCTCGCTCCGGCGGCAGAACTCGAGCGAAGTTCAACACGCTCAAATAATTATGCGTAGGGTCCGCTCGAACTTCGTCCAACGAACACAAACTATATCTGCGAGGTGTCTATCAGGCGGCTTGGATAAACATCTGCCTGCTCCTCTTAAACTTCTTCCCTCCCCAAAAAACCCAAACGCGCACGCACGCACGCAACTGGCACCCACACACGCTCTTACTGCACCTGGTTTTCCGACGTGTCGGCTTGCGATACCGGGAGTTATCGATGCGCGGGCGCTGTCATGTGACGTCTGTACACAGTCCGATCGATCGCGAGTGTTACTCGGGGAGTCGCGAGATCGGATAGCTCGCGGCGGTCACGAGCAGATTGGGTAGAGCTCGGCTGAGCGGCTGTCTGCAGTCGGTCGGGGACGCGGATGGCCGACGGTCGGTCGGTGGTTTGTGGGTCTAGGTAGACTAAGAGACTTCTGTGGATGCTGGTAGATCCAAAGTGTCCGGGTAGAACTCGTTGTCTTGGGTAAAGTAGAGCCTCTGATAGAGGCGGGCTGACTTGGGTAGTAGACTAAGAGACTTCTGTGATGCTGGTAGATCCAAAGTGTCCGGGTAGAACTCGTTGTCTTCGGGTAAAGTAGAGGCCTTCTGATAGAGGCGGGCTGACTTGGGGTAGTAGACTAAGAGACTTATGCTGGCTGCTGGTAGATCCAAAGTGTCCGGGTAGAACTCGATGTCTTGGGTAGAGGCCTCTGATAGAGGCGGGCTGACTTGGGTAGAGGCCTCTGATAGAGGCGGGCTGACTTGGGTAGAGGCCTCTGATAGAAGGCGGGCTGACTTGGGTAGACTCGGTTTGCAGGCCGTGAAGACTCTCGAGAGTCTCCAGAAGTCGTCACCTGCAACAAAAGATATTCGGTCAGACTCTGGTAGCTTACACTGTACGTGTTACATGCGCTTCAAAGCTTCGCGAAATTAATAACTAGCCCACCTCAGACACATCCTGCTTTGCACAACACAAATATAATTCGCTGCCCCTCTTTCGAAACCCCACGAATATCTAATGATATCGTAATTTGAGCGGATTTCCATTCCCGGGTCGGAGTGTGTGTCGTGATTCCGACTCAGACTGGGTTGTCAGTCTGACTGGTCGACTCAGACTGGGTCTGAGTCGATTCCCGGGAGATCCGCGCAGATGGTAAGCCCGACTGAGCGTGATGCATTGTGAACGCCGTACCAGCTGTTGATTCTGGCTGGCGAGCTGGCTGGCCAGACCATGGCAATCAATAACACCCGTCTCCGCATCAAGAACACGCCATTTTACTGAGTTGCCCCAGACGAATCAACAGGCAACGGGCAGCTATTGAATGAGCATACTGTGCAAGATATGGACAAAGGCAGGCACTGGCGGATCCAGGGGGGGGGGGCATCAGGGGCAAATGCCTCTCCCCACAGGAAATATGGGATGGGCATTCAATACAAGTATCCCCCCCCCCCCACCGCGCGTTCCCAATTTATCATAAAATCGTAAAAATTGTCTTTGCAGCAGTCAAAATCCTGCTATCCAGTCAAAAAAACGGAAAATGTCGCACCGCATTCGCGGCATGACATAACTTTCGCAATTGCTTATACAAATTTGGAAAATGAGAAAATTAATTCCATTAAGTGTCTGGCAGAGGCTCTCCTGGCGGTATTGCTGACACTGGGGTGGGGGGGATCCAGGGGGCAACAGGGCAATTCCCCCCCCCCCCAGGAATCTGGGAGGGGCATTCAATACAAGAATGCCCCCACGCGTTCCCTGCACTGAACGTGAAAAACAATGGTCTTAGGCACTTGCACATCCAGCCTCTCTCCGTGGGGGGGGGGGGGGGGCATCTTTTTATGGCAAAAGGTAAGCCCCATTTTGTTATCCTTCGATTTGGGACGGTCACCTTATTTTGGTATCGAGCTTTACAAAATCACAAAAATTGATTTTGTTGATTTTTTTCCCGAAAAAAAAATCCTTTTTCAATTTTGGGATCAAAACACAACATTTTGAAAATCCGAGATTGCCATTTTGAAGAAAATGTAATTTACTTTCTTGTGACGTTTATTTGCAACTTTCTTTAAAACTCTTCTCTATGATTTTTCAAACATGTATCGTTTTTCCACCAAAAATGGCATGATATGGAATCATTAAAACGCCATTATCTCTCAAAATACACTACATTAATTTCTCTGGAATGTGGTGGGAAGACGTATATATGAATGCAGCATCAGGTAACTAAAAGTTTGACGTTGACATCTATCATAGATTTCAAAGTTATTGAGAAAATCCGTGAGGGGACAAATCTCTGCCAACCCCCCCCTCCCCCCCCCCACACCCCCCACAGCGGTGGCGCAGGTTAAGTGTCACCGGGGTTGCCTTGAATTGCATCAGGTGCGCTGTTTTTGTCTATCATTGCAAAAAGGGATATATACAAACTTCAAATTCAATCACTCGAGAAAAACTACCGTTTTTTCATGAAGTTCTTGTCCAAAGATCATTCGTTTTTCACGTTCAGTGCAGGGAATGCGCGGGGAGGGACATACTTGTATTGCATGCCCCTCCCAATCCCAGATTTTCTGTGGGGCGGGGTATTTGCCCCTGATGCCCCCTGGATCCGCCTAGTGCAGCAAATACCGTCAAGGAGAGCCTCTGCCAGACACTTAATGGAATTCATTTTCCCATTTTCCAAATTTGTATAGGCAATTACAAAGTTGTGTCATGCCGTGAAGCGGCGCGAAATTTTCCGGTTTTTGACTGGGGAATAGCTGGATTTTGACTGTCTGCAAAGACAATTTTACGATTTTACGATAAATTGAGAACGCGCGGAGGGGCATACTTGTATTGAATGCCCCCCCCCCCCCCCAGATATCCTGCGGGGGGGGGGGGGAATTAGCCACTGATTCCCCCCCCCCGCCTGGTTCCGCCAGCGCCGCGAGTGAAAAAGCACCTTAGCACTCATTTGCAGCAAACGTTACGGAACGAAGTGCTCATTGGCCCGGCTGGGCCGCCCTCGAGGGCGTTCCGCGGCCCATTGGGAATTTGGCTGAAAATATCACTCAAATTGCCTTCTGACAGTGATTTAAAGCATACATAGTTGATCTTCACGCACATTCGGATACATTGAAGCATTGGCTACAAGATGAGCTATAAAATATCGTTATGTCAGTTGTACTTAAAGGGATATTGCCATCTCTGGAGGATTTCTAAAACGCAACTTAAATGAATGGTGGGGATCAACCATCATGTATGCTCAAGCTCAAACTTGCTCCTGCAGCACCTAAAGCAGTGTATCGGCCAAAGCATTTTGTATTTATTTCTGACTCCGAAAACATTGGTCCCAGCTGTGCTCAGCTATTTATTATTTGCATGCATTTTTTGTATATTATATTTTATACATTATTTTATTTATTATAGAGATTCATGATGCCGCCGCTCTCATCCAGTTTGGCTGTGGTATTGGCGCCCGCCCCAAAGCCGAAGCGTACGAATTTGTCGAGACTTGACCTTGAAAAGTCTAATCTGTGTCTATAAAAAAGTATAGGTCACATAACTCCTGCGGTCCCAAAGTCGAGCCATAGCAATTCTTGCTGTTTTATTATGAAAGAGGCTAAGGTTGTTGAAAATATAGTTAACTGCATAGCTTTTGTATTTTAAAATGCACTGACGGACGGAATGGTGATGTTGAGTTTGCAACATTCAAAAGAAAATAACAGTCAGCACAGAAGTGATTCTAAATAGTGATGTGGCGACTCAATTTTACGAATGTTTGGCAAGCATGACGTGGTGCAAATGTATTTTTTTTTTATCTAATGGGGGGGGAAGTTTCGGAACCAAATTTTGCAGGTGAAATCGGACACGCTTAATCGACCGATACACACCAAAAAACTCCATATTGGCCTGCGAAGGGTGGCAATGTCCCTTTAACGTGCCCAATTGCAGTAAAGCGATGCACGGTAGTTTTAGCATTGTATTTCTCCACGAATTCGAGCAGTTTTTAAACCCAATTGATTTCATCGGGATATTGGGCAGGATTTTTTTTTCTTCATCTTCATGCAGATCCCTATCAGATGGTGGCACTTGTTTTGGTGTAGTGCTGCAACTATAACGTGCCCAATTGCAACTAATTTAACGTAGTCCTTGCGGCGGGCAGCATTACGTTAACTGCGGGGGAGGGGGGCAGCCAGAGATCTCGAGAACCGCCTCCGTCGATTTTGATGGGACAAACACCATTCGATTTGTCATGAAAATACATTTCTTTTTTGGACCTCAACTTTTTGTTTTGTTCACAAATGGTGGCAAGGGGGCAAAAAATACGACAAATTTGGGGTGTTTTTTTAAAGGTCATTGCGGTCATGAGGTATCACCGATTGGTCATGCAACAAAACTTTTTTGAGCTTGAAATGTACAAGTTTTCAATATATCAAAAAGACAAATAAAAAAATAAAATTATAGGCGTATTCAGCAGATGTAAATTGGGGATTTTCGGATACCAAATATGTGCTGTTTGTGCTTATTTTGGGACGATATGAACGTCATATGTGGACATTATTTACTGTAATTTGTTATATGTAACATATTGCGCATAGGCGGATCCAGGTAAACAACGGGGCTGGTACCATCCACGTCACGCTTGTTAAGCAACTATGTTATTTTGAGGGTGGAGCAAACGCATGTTTTGAAGGTTTCTTCTCTACGCCGCATAATCTTTTTCACACACTTATGTTCATTTTAGATAGGATGAATGCACTGTTCAAGCAATGGCACACTCAGGACGGCGTATGGGGCGAACAACCACCGGGGAGGCAGAATCTGCCCCCCGCAGGGAATAGGGTTAAGCAAATTTTAAATCACGAAAAAGAGAAAGGAGCTTGATCTCAACTGAAACGTGAAAATAGCGAAATTCATTTATGAACGATTTGAACATATCCGCATATCCGTATCCGCATATCCGCATTCATCATAGACGGCATGTTTTTGTGTTTATCCACAGTTGGTAGATATCTGCAAAACATATTTCGGCTACGAAATGTTCTTAAAATCTACGGAATGTTAACCCCGCGAGTCCCTGGTGTTTTTTTAGTCCCCTTTAGGAATATTAGGTATATCTCAATAACTAATGCAGATATCGACGCCAAACTTGGAAGACCTTTCCGGCATCAATTTGTACACCTTTTGAGAAAAATGAAAATATTTCGTCAGTTTTTTTTGTTGTTGAGATATAGTGAATTTAGTGACATCACTAAACACGATTTTGACACCAAAATCGGCTAAACTTTGCCAGGCTGTACAAATGCCGAATTTGAAGCGAAATGCAATCACAAAAGCGCTAAAAGGTAGAAAATTGCAAGGGCTACAAACCAGCTATCTCGAAATATCGAAACTTTGGTTTTTCACCCCATTTTTGTTTTTTTAAATGCTCACAAAATCAAATTTTGCAAACTATATTACAAAAAAAACGGAAATATATGTCAGATAACGACAATATTCGGGCCAACTACCATACCGAAATTTCAAAATGATATCAATCTTTTTTTGACTGTCATTGGGATATAAAGTATGGGTAAATCATGAACGTCATATTTTGAAATTGCGTTTTTTGGCTTTTATTGACTAGATACAGACAAATAAATGCCAGCACTGTTTTTTTAAAGATAAGACTGATATAAGAAACATGTTTTTTTTCATTTCGATTTATCAATTACAAATTTTGACCTTCAGTGACCTGAACTTGACCTGAACTTGACACTAACTTCACGTAAATGAAGTCAGGTAGGTAAAATGTCTACCACTATCAAATTATACGCGTAAAGGCATCCATAAAACATGTGTCTAGCATGACTTTCGTAGATATTTTGTGTGTAGTAACCTTTTTGTGACCTGACCTTGACCTTGATCTTTTCCAACAATCTCACTTTAGCTCATGTGGGATATGTATCATACCTTTGACAGCACTTTGGGTGATTATAGGCGGAATCGATGGCCATGGATGGCAAGTATTGTCCATAAACTCAAATACTTCGATTTTAATGCCGCCTTGCGTGTCCAGCTGCGATCATTGGTTCTGAAGTTACCAAAGGGGGGGGGGGCTTTAAACCCCCCCCCCCCCGAGTCGTGTTACAGAATATACCCCAGTGACTGCCGGGTTAAAAGGCATCTTAGGTCAGCGAAAGTCAGTGACTTCGGCTGACCTGTGACAGAGCATATAATTGAGCCCCAATTGGGCATATAATTAAGCAAAATATGGGTCCCAATTTCAAATTTGAAATATGCGTCACAAATTGTTCTAGAAGCTATCAGAGTCCAAACATGTCATCTCAGGTCATCGGAGGTCAGTGACCTCGGTTGACCTCTAAAACGGTCATCCAATGTCACCTGTTAACACCTGTGCATATGTGTTATGCTCCTGAACATCAATTAAACACCATATTACCTATAAGTAATGCGTATCTGTGGGCCATACACTATTCCTAGGTCATGCTAGGTCATGCGAGATCAGGTCAAACTGAAAACTCAGGAAGTGAATTGTGATTCAATTCGTCAAACGGAAGCTACCCATCAAATTTGACGTCAATTCGGCGAAAGAAACCCACATTATGGCAAGCTACATGCAAATAGCCTCGGTACATTGCTCCGTTTCACTTCCTTGCCAATTGCCGTATGGCAATTATCAAAGGGTGGTATCTAAACAAATTGACAAGTCTCCACCCTTCTTTGTTGCACGTTCTTAGAGAATGTTACGTTAATTGATTGTGCCCAACTTCGACTAGTTACGAGCAGGCAACTTATATAAGAAGAAAAATAAATTGTATTATATTCATCTCGTCAGGTCAAATGTCATATTGAGGTTACGTTAATTTTTCCCTTTTTCCGAATAGTCCAACCCTGTGGAGTATTATATATTAGTTGTATTCCGCTAAGTGCATTAGCACAGAAGATAAAAAGCGTTTGATTGATATAAAGTAGGTACACACAATATCGTGACCTTGATAACCTCTAAATATGACCCTTGAGGTCACCTGGAGCTAAACGTGGTTGTGTATGTTTCTTTTGCTTGACACTACAGGTGTACCACATTTCATCCAAATCGGAAGGGGTCGTGCATTTTTTTGTTCGGGCAGACCCTTATTCCACTAATGATCACGTATAAATGAAGGAAGCCGGGCAGTAATTTTCGTTTCACGTGTATAATATCAAACGGACAACGACGGAAATGGTTGGAAATGAATGAAGAGTCATTTTTCTAGCACACAGAAAGCATTTGCCAGCCCTAGAGCTATTATTTAGGACAGAGGTAGAAGTCAAGGGCCCAGTAGCGAAAACGATCGTTCCGTAACGAAACGGACTTCATTTTCGGGGTCAGCATGACAAACGGACCAGGAAAGCCAGGGTGCCAATTGATTCCTAACACAAGTGCAAAAGGAAACACCCTAATGACCAGCCGTCAATTAAGTTCATTGTGTAAGCAATAAACCCAAATATCAACATATGAACAAGCCCTACCTTTTTGACTGGTTTAAATGGTTATAAAGCACGATCATTTAAAGGTCGGGCAAGTACAACTTTCACTTTTAAATTCTGCCGGCTACCAGGAATTGCGTGGTCGGCTGGTAGAGGACAGGACCCACGTAACAAGCTATTTTTAGTGCGGGGCCTGACCTCAGAAATCATCCATTCAAAAGGTTCGGACTAAATTTATTTAATAAAAGGTCAGACAATTCAATGTAGCAC
>JAXIVJ010020280.1:5000-12278 GCA_036785665.1 Chirona hameri
CGGATTGCTTCACGGATCAGAGCGCTGCTCGAACGCACGCTAGTAGCGCTTTCGTTCTCCATGGCAACCAAGCGTGAGCCAATGAAAAGCCAGAACGTATTCCCTTTCTGGCTTTTGATTGGCTGACACCTGGTTGCCAGGGAGAACGAAAGCGCTACTAGCGTGTGTCCGAGCAGCGCTCAGTTTGATCGGAAACGTCACAGAGCTCCAAAAATGCCGCACTCGATAGTCAACAATGGTAGGGGAAGGACGAATTTGCCAATGACCTTCATGAAGTACACAAGGTACTTGTTTTGTATTTTTTCCAAACTTACAACTTTGAATTTGGGAATAATTTTATTTAATTCTTAAATTTAAATAAATCAATTTTAAAACCATAACGGTAGCCTAAGAAATTGTTGCTAACAAAATCAAAAAGTCATTATTTCCCTTTAAGTAAAAAGTTAATAGCGAAAAACGATTTAGCAAAAAAAACACAAAAAATTCCCCTTTGTTGACCTCTGGAGCCTCAAATGTTGACCTAAGATCAAATTTGAGGACCTTGCCGATTGAAAATTTAACTGGCTGGCGTTTGCTTTTTTCCGTTTGTTTCTAACTGGCATAGTTTTTGAGATATATGGGAATTTCTGGAGCGATGTCCTAAAACAGGAGAAAAACACACACACACACACACACACACACACACACACACACACGCACGCACGCACGCACGCACGCACGCACGCACGCACGCACACACGCACGCACCCACGCACGCACGCACGCACGCACGCACGCACGCACGCACGCACGCACGCACACACACACACACACACACACACACACAGACACAGACACAGACACAGACACAGACACAGACACAGACACAGACACAGACACAGACAGACACAGACAGACACAGACAGACACAGACACAGACACAGACAGACACAGACACAGACACAGACACAGACACAGACACAGACACAGACACAGACACAGACACAGACACAGACACACACACAGACACACACACACACACACACACACACACACACACACACACACACACACACACACACACACACACACACACACACCACACACACACACACACACACACAGACACACACACAGACACAGACACAGACACACACACACAGACACACACACACAGACACACACACACAGACACACACAGACACACACAGACACACACACACAGACACACACACACAGACACACACACACAGACACAGACACACAGACACAGACACACACACACAGACACACACACACACACACACATACACACACACACACACACACACACCAATGCTGGCCAGACCAGTTGCGCGGCTCGGCAGTCGACGCGGCCACGCCGGCACCGGTCGGGGTCAGAGGGAACACTGCCTGGCTCCGTGCCGGGACTCTCCGCGTGTCCTGTCCTAGTGTCCTAGTGGCCGTTCCTCCCTGTGTGACGGCGCCCTGGTGTAACTGCCGTGTCTGGCGGGCTGTTCAATTACCATAGAAGCCGCTGCCCCGTACGGCGGGACATCATAATCATCGAGCCCGGTGTAGGTGCGTAGCGGCAGTCTCTGCCCCTGCCGCTGCCGTACATTGCCAGGCCGTCTGCGCGCCGTACCGGTCCGTCCACCGGGCGTACATTGCGAGGCCGTCCTGCGCGCCGTACCGGTCCGTCCACCGGGCGTACATTGCCGAGGCCGTCTGCGCGCCGTACCGGTCCGTCCACCGGGCGTACATTGCGAGGCCGTCTGCGCTGCGCGCCGTACCGGTCCGTTCACCGGGCGTACATTGCCAGGCCGTCTGCTCGCCGTACCGGTCCGTCCACCGGGCGTACATTCGTATCGGTCCGTCCACCGGGCGTACATTGCCGAGGCCGTCTGCGCGCCGTACCGGTCCGGTCCGTCCACCGGGCGGCCAGGTACGCTAGGTCGCTTTGGACGTGCGTCATGTTGGCGCCGCACTGGCCTCGTGACGTAGCAGGGTAGGTCCGATCTAAGGTGGGGTTCATATACCTGCAGTAAATTTCACGTCTGTGAGTTTGTATTTCTTAAAGGGAGATAATCACCTTTTTCCACAAAAATGGAGTTAGCACCTGAAATCGATAGACGAGATAAAAATATATTGTAAATTCATTACATTTTGCATATAACAATTCCTACCGATATATATATTTCAAGTCATAGTTGATAAGCGTTCCACACTTATAATCAGCAAGTACTCGGTAACTAATTCAGTAAATTAGCATCCCTACGCATTGTTATTTACATGAAGGTATGCAATATGTTTCGTGCAATCTATCTTTTGGGAATATGTGCCAAACTTGTATGAACAATCAACAATCATTTGAAAAAAGTGTATTGAAATCGTCAGTTTAACAGTGGCCTATTTATTACCTTACTTGTTTAGTGTCGGCGATTTGTTTATAAGTGACCTTTCAACAAAGTTGAACAGATTGATGCAAAAGCAAATGTTGCGCTTTCCAATAGTGGAGGGAAAATAACGATCATTAATTTTCCCAAACTTCCATCTTTGAATGAGGGAATAATTGTATTTAATTCTTAAACTAGATGGCATTGCGCGATGCGCAATACCATATTGTTCCCTGTATCCCGTTCCGTTCCTGTATCCTGTTTCTGTATCCCGTTCCTGTATCCCGTTCCTGTATCCCGTTCCTGTATCCCGTTCCTGTATCCCGTTCCTGTATCCCGTATCCTGTATCCTGTTCCTGTATCCCGTTCCTGTATCCCGTTCCTGTATCCCGTTCCTGTATCCCGTTCATGTATCCCGTTCCCTGTATCCCGTTCCTATATCCCGTTCATGTATCCCGTTCCCTGTATCCCGTATCCTGTATTCTGTGTCGGTGTTCCGTATCCCCTATCTCGTTCCCGTATCCCGTATCCCGTATCCGTATCCCGTATCCGTATCCCGTATCCGTATCCCGTATCCGTATCCCGTATCCGTATCCCGTATCCGTATCCCGTATCCGTATCCCGTATCCGTATCCCGTATCCGTATCCCGTCCCCGTATCCCGTTCCCGTATCCCGTTCCCGTATCCCGTTCCTGTATCCCGTTCCTGTATCCCGTTCCTGTATCCCGTTCCTGTATCCCGTTCCTGTATCCCGTTCCTGTATCCCGTTCCTGCAGGGTCCTAGGATTGCTCTGGAGCTGGGGTACGGAGTGGAAAATTCTGTCAACAAAATCAGCATAAAGAGTGGAAAATTCAACAACAAAAACAATTATGTACACAACATTATCAATTCCCAATTACCCGCTTACCAGAATGAGTTATTACCTATGCCAATTCTTACCAGTCTTTTCCTCCACAGACTGTCCCTATCATTGGATTCATAAATCATATCAGGGTTCCAATTATCCAATACATTTTGAAATAAAGAGTGGAAAATTCAACAACAAAAACAATTATGTACACAACATTATCAATTCCCAATTACCCGCTTACCAGAATGAGTTATTACCTATGCCAATTCTTACCAGTCTTTTCCTCCACAGACTGTCCCTATCATTGGATTCATAAATCATATCAGGGTTCCAATTATCCAATACATTTTGAAATAAAGAGTGGAAAATTCACAATAAAACGCAGGAAAAAGAGTGGAAAAATAGTATCCATAGGGCGTCGTTTTCCACCCAAATTTGCCAATGCTAGGATACTGCGTTCCTGTATCCCGTTCCTGTATTCTGTGTCAGTGTTCCGTATCCCCTATCTCGTTACCGTATCCCGTATACCGTATTCCGTTCCCGTATCCCGTATCCCGTATCCGTATCCCGTCCCCGTATCCCGTCCCCGTATCCCGTCCCCGTATCCCGTCCCCGTATCCCGTCCCCGTATCCCGTCCCCGTATCCCGTCCCCGTATCCCGTTCCCGTATCCCGTCCTCGTATCCCGTCCCCGTATCCCGTCCCCGTATCCCGTCCCCGTATCCCGTCCCCGTATCCCGTCCCCGTATCCCGTCCCCGTATCCCGTCCCCGTATCCCGTCCCCGTATCCCGTTCCTGTTTCCTGTATCCCGTTCCTGTATCCCGTTCCTGCATCCCGTTCCTGTATCCCGTTCCTGTATCCCGTTCCTGTATTCTGTTTCAGTGTTCCGTATCCCCTATCTCGTTACCGTATCCCGTATACCGTTCCCGTATCCCGTATCCCGTATCCGTATCCGTATCCGTATCCCGTCCCCGTATCCCGTCCCCGTATACCGTCCCCGTATCCCGTCCCTGTATCCCGTCCCTGTATCCCGTCCCCGTATCCCGTCCCCGTATCCCGTCCCCGTATCCCGTTCCCGTATCCCGTTCCCGTTTCCCGTTTCCCGTTCCCGTTTCCCGTTTCCCGTTTCCCGTTCCTGTATCCCGTTCCTGTATCCCGTTCCTGTATCCCGTTCCTGTATCCCGTTCCTGTATCCCGTTCCTGTATCCCGTTCCTGTATTCCGTTCCTGTATTTCGTTCCTGTATCCCGTTCCTGTATCCCGTTCCTGTATCCCGTTCCTGTATCCCGTTCCTGTATCCCGTTCCTGTATCCCGTTCCTGTATCCCGTTCCTGTATCCCGTTCCTGTATCCCGTATCCCGATTCGGTATCCGTATCCCGTATCCCGTTCCCGTATCCCGTATCCCGTTCCCGTATCCCGTTCCCGTATCCCGTTCCCGTATCCCGTTCCCGTATCCCGTTCCCGTATCCCGTTCCCGTATCCCGTTCCCGTATCCCGTTCCCGTATCCCGTTCCCGTATCCCGTTTCCGTATCCCGTTTCCGTATCCCGTTCCCGTATCCCGTTCCCGTATCCCGTATCCCGTTCCCGTTCCCGTATCCCGTTCCCGTTCCCGTATCCCGTTCCCGTATCCCGTTCCCGTATCCCGTATCCCGTTCCCGTATCCCGTTCCCGTATCACATTCACATATATCGTTCCCTTATCCCGTAGCATGTTCCCGTATCCCGGTCCATTAGAATTGACGCATCTTTTCCTGAAACCAGATGTGTCTCTGTTCTATCTCCCTGTAATTTGACACACCTATAACTGATGTCCGGTTTTCATAACCATTTCATCTCCCATGGATGAAAACTTCATCTTTGCTGATCGTCCGATGCGTAAAGCACGTGCCTCACTGATGCCAAGTGCGTTTTTGAATCTCAAATATCGGAGCTCCTCACTTGAAACGCTCGGAATTACCAGCCGAGTCCGAGTCCGAGTCCGCGGGCCGGGACCGAGTCCGCGGGCCGGGACCGAGTCCGCGGGCCGGGACCGAGTCCGCGGGCCGGGACCGAGTCCGCGGGCCGGGACCGAGTCCGCGGGCCGGGACCGAGTCCGCGGGCCGGGACCGAGTCCGCGGGCCGGGACCGAGTCTGCGGGCCGGAGCCGAGTCCGTGGGCCGGGACCGAGTTCGCGGGCCGGGGCCTGATCGGCGGTCCGGGCCTCCACCTGGCACTCACTCCATGTCCACTGAGACCGCCACGCCTGGACCGCCGAGACGCGCCTCTCAGAGGCGACCGAGCCGCAGCCGACCGAGTCCCCTATCAGCACAGGACATCTCACCGAGCCAGTCTCGGAGCGATGCGGCACCCGGCGGCGCGCCCTGTGTCGACAAAAATGGTGCGGGGGTGCGCCACGCCACCCCCGCCTCCCGCCACGGGGACGGCCTCGTGTGCCTCCCCCCCCCCCCCCGCTCCAAACCTAAGACTCGCCGGATCACAACATGGAGTCTCGAGTGTGGACTGCGGAGCTGCGTGCTCACATAATTGAAATTCTGCAGATGTAAATCTGCAGCTGGAGCGGAGTGTGCTAGTGAAACACGATCACAAAATGTCAAAAACTTGTCAAAACTTAGCTGAATAAAAGCTATAAGAAGTCATCTATTTATTTATTTATTTCACGTCGTGAGGCATATCCGTTAAACATACGGCTATTACATGCTCGAGTAAAACATTTGCTGGACTTGGGTAGTGGGACAACACACATACATGCCATACATGATACAGAACACACAAACACACACACACTGCATCACAGTGGAAACTTTGCACTGAAGTGCCTGCTAGGGCAGACGTTGTCGCTGCAGGAGATAGCTTCTGAGGGCGGGTTTGAAAGCGGCGTGACTCCGACCACGCAGTGCTCTGAGCAGTGCTGGCGGCAACTCAGCAGCATAGTCAGACACCGCCGAGTACAAAAAGCGGCGCCTCCCAGACTCTGACGACCTGATGGTCGGGGTCTCCAGCATATCACTGTTTCGGGTGTCTCTCCCGTGTACACTCCGCCTGATGGTCAAACTAGCAGCAAGGTCCGGTGGCTCAGAGGTAGCTAACATTCTGCTAATCAACACGAGGCGATGGTAATTGTACATGTTGTCAGCATGGAGCCAGCCGCGCTCATCAAGTACGTCGCTCACATGGTCATACTTCCTTCGGCCAGAGGCCACCCGCGCGGCGAACCTAACTAACTTCTGAAGCCGTTTACGCTGTGTGACATTACTAGCGCCATACAGAGACAGACAGTAGCGGATAACAGAAAACACCAAGCCTTGTACCAGTGTAGCCATCACTGACTGGGGGAGACTGTGTCTGCTTTGGCTCAGCCCACACAGAGTGCCGGTACACCGCCGTATTACGTCGTTTGTATGCGTGGCGAACGTCATGTCACTATCAAACCACACCCAAGGTTTTTGACGGTAGCCACCTCAGTAGCGTGCAGGCCGTCTCGCACCGCCACCGCCACTCCCCGGACGGCCTCTTCCCACGGCCGGGCCGGTCCCGCTGCTGAACAGCTGATAGCCCGGTATCGGAATATACCGGCTGTCCTGGGACGGCCTCAGCCAGGTTTCATTGACGGAGCCGGTCCGTTGGTGCCCAGGTCGTGACGCAGAGCCATAATGCTGGGGTTCATCCTATGCACACATGCTGAAACCGGTGATTGTGAACGCTGTCTGGGCGCATCTAGGCAGCAGCAGCCGGCAGTCGGCGGCGGCGGCCCACTGACGCGGTAGACAGCCTGTCGCCCTTCAGAGTCGGGAGAGCCGGCGCCGGCGGCCCCCGGAAGAGAAGCACGGCCGGCCGACCACCCGCCGACGCCGGGCCCCGCGGGCCTGGCTAGCATGATGAGGCCGGAGCCTTACCAGTAACTATACACTGGTAATATGTTATCAGCGGCTCACTAAGTCACTAATTGCCATGGTGCACAATGTTTGGTCAGTGGCCAGCCGGTGATGGTGCGCCATCCGCCTCCAGCCAGTGTCCGGTACCTTCTTGTATCAACTATCTATCTCGGTCGCACC